>JAJPUD010009147.1:0-77251 GCA_023553655.1 Myrmecobius fasciatus | reverse complement strand
CCCCCCCCCATAATTTTGCAATTAAACATTGATTTCTTACTAATGTAATGAAGAAGTAACAGGATTTGAGGAATACATTGTAAAATACCGATACATCATCTGGGTCAATACATCTGGATCAGAGCAAATTATCTTTGTGGAATAGAATACTTCTCTTATTAAGTTTGGGCAAACATACTGTGGAGTAAACCCATTTCCCTCATTGTGTGAGGTAAACAATCCTTGGACCCTGATAGAGTAAATACTATCAGTAAATTCCTAGGCTCCTTGTGAGGTAAACATTCCTGGGACCCTTATGGAGCAAATAACATTAAGGAATTCCTAGGCTCCTTGACCTAAAGAGGGGAAGGGTTGGATGTGTCCATTTCAGATAGTAGTAGAATGTTATTGGTTTTTATTTTACAAGTGAACCCAATTGGGATTTTCTTAGCAAAGATTCTAGAGCTGTTTGCCATTTCCTTCTTCAGATTATTTTATAGATGAAGAAATTGAGGCAAATGAGGTCACACAGCTACTAAGTGTTGGTTGTATTTGAATTCAGATCTTCCTCATTTCAATAACAGTACTTTATCCACCATCTATCTGCCTGTGGTAGTGGAACATGAGAAAGGAAGAGAAATATAGAAAGAATGGAGGGATAAAAGTGCTAGTTGGTAAAGTATTGTAGATCCCAAACTAAGGACTTAATATTTAATGCTGAAGGTAATAAGTCATTGGAATGTATTGAGTAGGTGAGATCAGATCTGTGCTTTAGGAAAATCTCTGGCAGCTAAGTAGAGTGATGACTGGAGTGGGAAGATCTTTAAGGCAAGGCTCTATATCAGAATATAATTAAAGTAGCTCAAACATGATATGGTGAGGGCCTTCACCTGCACAGCGACAGTGCAAGTAGAAAGGGACTTTATGAGACTGTTTGTTGTTAAGGTAGAAATGACAAGACTTGGCAGTATAGAGTGAATAAGAAAGATCAGTAAGACTGAAGTTGTGAGCCAAAATACCTAAAGGTAATGAGAGTTCCTGCCAAAAAAAGAAAAAAAAAGTTTGATAGAGAAGCTCAAAAAGAATAACACAATTATGGATGATTTTAGGACTATAGAGAAAAGAGTATTTGCCTTACTTAAACTCAATAGCTTTTTTATGTGAATAAGCATGTGAACCTTTGTGTCCTTTTTCTTCTTTTGTGAAATGAAAGGAACTTAACCTGAGATTGAAATGAGAGGGATTCTTAATATGAGGGTTGCGATTCCAGAAGTATGTAAGCTTGGAGAGAGACCAATTATATCTTTATTTTTCCTAACCTCTAACTGATGTTTAATATTTTTTTCAATTATAAATGTAAGCAAAAATCCACAATAAGATTAGTAGCACCTGTACATTGTCATCAATAGAAATCACAGACTTTTTCATATCAAAATTATTGGAATTATCCAACCCATTCTTGGATACATTAATATGTGACAACTTTTGAAAAACATTTTTATGTGTGTCTATATGATAGAAATACAAATTTCCTTTATAATCTTATGATATCTTGTTTTAGGTATGGAACACATACTTTGATTGTAAAATATGTAGTAGTAAGTGACAAAAGTAATCTAGTATTTGAAAAATACAAAGATCTAAGTTTTTGAAACAATAACTCAGAATTTAAGAAAAATTCGTAGGAAAAATGGAAAGCAGTTTGGAAGAAACTAGGTATATACCAATATCTACTAAGATAAATTCAAAAGCGATACTTGGTTTAAACAAAAAGGTGGGTATCACAAGTATGGAATATTTTACCTGTCAAATCTATGATATGAGAAGAATTTATGACCAAATAAGAGCTAAGGAGTATTATAAGATATGAAATGGATAACTTCAATTATATTAAAACAAAAAGATTTTACATAAAAAAACAATGCAGACAAAATTAGAAGGAAAGGAGGAAAGTATGGGAGAATTACAGCAAGTTTTTTTTTTTTTTCCTGATAAAGGCCTTATTTCTCAAATATAAAAAAATTTTCCTAATTAATAAATGGTCAAGTGGTATGAACAGGCAGTTTTCAAAAAAAAGAAACCAAAGCTATCCATAGTCAGAGGTATATGTATATGTCATATGTGCACATCCATCTATCCACATACATAGTCATATACATATGTATGTATGTGTACATATATGTGTGTGTGCATAAATCACAATTGATTAGAGAAATGCAAATTAAAGAAACTTTGATGTGTTACTTTGCACTTCTAAGGTTGTATAAGATGGTAGAAAAAAGAAAATGACAAATATTGGAGAGCATGTAGTTATGAACTGATACAATCCACTTTGCAGAACAATTTGTAACTATATTCAAATGCTCATAAAACTGTACATATTTCATATAGCAATTTTGCTCTAAGATTTGTATCCAAAAGAGATCAAGCGAAAAGGATCTAGTTGTACAACAATATTTTTAATAGCTATATTTATGGTGCAAAAATTTGAATATGAGGGATTTCCCCATCAATTAGGGAATGGTGATTATGATGAAATATTATTATATTATAAGAACTGATGAGCAAAACACTTTCAGAAGAACTCTGAAGAGGTAAATGAACTGATACAAAATTAAGTCAAGAGAATCAGAAGAATATTGTACATATTAAAATTATCAACTCTAAATGGAAATTATTTTCAGAAAAACAAAGATCCAAGAAAATTCAGAATGACATATAATGAAAAATACTATGTGCTTCAGGGAAATAATTGATGAAGACTGAATTGAGATCAAAGCATATTTCATACATATACATAAACACATATTCTTATGTATTTTAAAAGTTTTTTTTTTCTTTTGCAAAATGGCTCATATGGAAATTGGTTTTATATTACTACATATATATAATCTCTAGCAAATTTCTTGCCTTCTCATGGAGAGGGAAGCAAGAAGGGAGAGAGTGAATTTGGAACTCAAAATTTAAAAAAAAGTTTAATATTATATTCATTGAAATATTCATTAAAAATAAATTAAAATTGCACTCAGTTTGTCTGATAGTGATACAAAAAGTCCTGAATAAATCATAACACTTTCAAAAGAAAAGAAGAGAAAACTCATTCCAAAACTGGGCTGACAGGCTTTATCTAATTCTCCAAAGAGTTTATATCATAAATGCTCA
This sequence comes from Myrmecobius fasciatus, assembly GCA_023553655.1. Taxonomy (NCBI): domain Eukaryota; kingdom Metazoa; phylum Chordata; class Mammalia; order Dasyuromorphia; family Myrmecobiidae; genus Myrmecobius; species Myrmecobius fasciatus. Next base: position 74,110 of record JAJPUD010009147.1, on the reverse strand, counting down.
GATATTCAAGTATACATATTCTTTATCAGCTCTTTTAATTCTTATATCCTGAGATTATCCAACACTACCAATATTAAGAAGACTGGATAATCAAGAACATGTTATATGTTACTCTAAGTAGAATATTATCACAATTCTATATTCTAAATATATTTGTGAACACTCTCTTCAAAGATGATCTCTGGAAATGGCCATTTTGCTTAGCTTTTGAAATTTAAAAAATGTAGATTTGCAATATCAGTATTTATATATATATATACATATATGTATATATATGTATATATGTAGACATTTATATATACACATAAATATATGCATATGTACATATATGTATATATAATTGCATTTTGAGGTGTGTGTATGTAAATGAATATGTGTATATCTTTCTATATCTATTTCAGATGGGCCTAAATAAAAGCCAATGAATCCTTAGTTAAGATGACTTCTCTTAGAAGTAACTCATTTGTGTAAAATAATCCAAGTAACTCCAATGTGATATTAACCTTCAGTATATTCTGGAGATAGATACACCAAAACTTATTTTTATATTCTTCAGTATAAAGGCTACATGATATCATTTAAAAAACACATTATATGTAAGAGTGAATAGATAAATAGATAGATCAATAATGTATACACCAAAGCTCATTTATAAGATACAGAATAAATGTCATATGATATTGACCAAATATGGATGTATATATACACATATGGGTAACTGAAGTTATATACATAACACCCATGATAGCCATGATTGTATAGATAGGATTCTCTCTCTGTCTCTCTGTCTCTCTGTCTCTTTCTCTCTCTATTTCTCTCTCTCTCTTTCTCTCTCCCCTTCTTTCCCTCTCTCCCTCTCTTCCTCCCTTCCTCTTTCTCTCTCTCTCTCCTAATCATAAAACACACACATACGCACGCACACACACACACACATATACACACAGACACACACACATGCAAGACAGGATTTGAAACAAGATTTTCAAAATTTCAGGCCCTATATCCTATTGACTACTTCACACTCACTCTCATCCGACATATATAACTAGAATACCACAACAGTTACAATATACACACTTAAATGTATATGATCCTGGGCAGGTTTTAAAACCTCTACATGCCTGAAACATCAAAACTCACTAGCATTAATTAGCATCAAACTTTTATCAGTTGGGTCACCCCTGTCTGCACAACCTCTGTCTCAGTTGCCTTAACTATAAAATAGGAATAATAACAGAAGCTACCATTTGAGAGATGTTGTATAGATCAAACAAGATAATATTCGTAAAGCATTTAGAATACTCCTGGCACATAATAGGCACTATATAAATGCTTATTCCTCCATACTTAATTCAGATAATAAATATATAAATCCAAGAAAGTTATGATCTGAATGATTTTTTTACAAGTTTTGAAATTACAAATCTATCCCTTCCCTATTCTTTGCCTAATAAAAACATAGAACTCTGACAGAAGGAGGTGAGTAATTTATTGGATACTAATTTCCCTCTATGTTATTTGCCAATTATTAAATCACAAGAGTAATTCTTTAAAGAATGAAGTTGTCTGAAATCACATAACTAGTTCCTTCCAGTATGATTGAAAAAAAGAAGGTAAAACTAGAAATATGAAAATTTTCTAAAACAAGTTATATCATAATAGGGAGAAACAAAGAAATATGGGTAACACTTGATAATGAAAGGGAATTCTGTTATGGGGATTTATTAGGATCAATAAATGGAACCAGAAGATAGTAGATTATCATGTCCTTTCCAATGATCATAATATTGATTTGATTATTGATCCAAACAAGATATATACAGAGGTGGTAGAGTTTACTGTGTAGAAGCTAATATAACTGGAATATATGATTGGATGGAATGTCAAACAGTCTGGTGTCAGTTATGTAAAGTGGGTTAGATAATTGTGGACTCTGGACAAGTCATTTCATGTCTGCCTCAATTTTCTCATTTTCAAATGGGAATAATGATTATACTTGTTTCCCATATCGTTGTGAGGAACAAATGAGGTAAAATTTATAAAGTGCTTACCACAGTGCCTAGCATTTAGTATTCACTTAATAAATATTTATTTCTTTCCTTCCTTCTTTCCTTCCTTCCTTCCTTCCTTCCTTCCTTCCTTCCTTCCTTCTTTCCTTCCTTCCTTCCTTCCTTCCTTCCTTCCTTCTTTCCTTCCTTCCTTCTTTCCTTCCGTCCTTCCTTCCTTTCTTCCTTCCTTCCTTTCTTCCTTCCTTCCTTTCACCTTACCAATTAAAAAGTCCCACTACAGTGTAGTATTCCAAAAGTGAGAGAATTAATTTGGTAGAGAAAGGAAGGGTATGTAATGGTGTCTAAAATCTGGTCAGGAAAATGCTATTCCTTTTCTGGAGATGGAAAAAATCTGATAGATCCAAAACTACATGTAGAGATTGGTAGGAATAATACTTTGGTAGGGAATGAAAACACATCACCAGAAAGTCTAAATAAATCTTACATTTATTATCACTATATAAAAGTAAACTTTTTGTTTTGAGTTCCAGAGCACTTAGCCAGATAGGATCTTGATTAATTTTGCCTTCTCTGAGCCTTGGTTTTCATTCCTAAAATGATAGGGCAGGAGATAAATATTATTATCTCCATTTGATATTTAAAGAAACTAAGGCTCAGAAAATTTAAAGGATTTGCTGAAATGCACAGCTCCTTATTGACATAGCTAGAATTTGAACACATATTCTACACTTCCAAGTCAAACACTGCTATGATCAGTCAGAAAACATTACTTCTTCACTTAGTTACTAACTTCAGAGTACTCTTTTTTGTTATCAAGCTGCCTTTATTTTAACTATACATTTGGTTCAAGAAAAATGGGTACCCAAATATATAAGAATTCAAGCCATTCTCCAATGGATAAATGGTCAAAAGATATGAACAGACAATTTTCAGACGAAGAAATTGAAACTATTTCCCGGTCACATGAAAAGGTGCTCCAAGTCACTATTGATCAGAGAAATGTAAATTAAGGCAACTATGAGATATCACTACACACCTGTCAGATTGGCTAAAATGACAGGAAATGATAATGATCTGTTGGAGGAGATATGGGAAAACTGGGACACTGATACATTGTTGGTGGAACTGTGAACGGATCCAACCATTCTGGAGAGCAATTTGGAGCTATGCTCAAAAAGTTATCAAACTGTGCATACCCTTTGACCCAGCAATGTTTCTACTGGGCCTATATCCCAAAGAGATTTTAAAGGAGGGAAAGGGACCCACATGTGCAAAAATGTTTGTGGCAGCCCTTTTTGTAGTGGCAAGAAACTGGAAATTGAAAGGATTCCCATCAATTGGAGAATGGCTGAATAAATTATGGTATATGAATGTTATGGAATATTATTGTTTTGTAAGAAACGACCAGCAGGATGATTTCAGAGAGGACTGGAGAGACTTGCATGACCTGATGCTGAGTGAAATCAGCAGAACCAGGAGAACATTATACACAGCAACAAGACTATATGATGATCAATTCTGATGGACATGGTTCTCTTCAACAATGATGTGATTCAAACCTGTTGTTCAGCGATGAAGATAGTCATATATATCCAGAGAGAGGCCTGTGGGAACTGAGTGTGAACCACAACACAGCATTTTAACGCTTTCTGTGAATATTTCCATGCATTTTGTTTTCCTTCTTAGGTTGTTTTTTCTTCTTCTCTTTCTAGATCTGATGTTTCTTGTACAGTAAGATAACTGTATAGATATGTATACATGTATTGTATTTGTCATATAATTTATCCTATTTAGCATGTATTAGATTACCTGTCATCTAGGGGTGGGGGGTGGGGGGAAGGAGAGCAAAAGCTTGGGAAAAAAAGTTTTGCAAAGGTCAAAAAAAATGACTACCAAGGTTTTCCACTCATTGGACTCCAAGTTTCCACATTTTCTACAACATCCAAAAAGAGATGCAGAAGTGGTCCTACATATAGGTAAAATACATGATAACCTGGGTCCTTTGACATGAGTATCACTTTATCATCTGCCAAAATTTGTGAAATCTATAATATGAATCATTCATTTAGGATAAGACATCAATGCTCTCAATAAAAATGAAACATTTTCCTCCTAAGAAGGGTAATATTATACAATTATCTATCATGTGACCATAATATATCAAATGTGGAAGAAAATTCAAATCAAGCTAGTTTGATGGAGGAAAGATGTAAGTGAAGTTCCAAAGCATTAAATGCTGACAAGGAAAGCTGGTTTCTATAAGAATAAATTACAGTAATCAAAGGATCACTGGGCAGGTAGATAGGGGCACAAAATGGAGGATAGAATGAGACAACTAAATGTGAAAGCAACTAAAACAAAGAAGATTTATTTTATTCACAAAATTTCAGATGTTAAACCTAAAAAGAGTGTGTTGATAACAGCAAAAAGTAGTAGAAGTAAATATTAATGATGTATCTAGCCATGTTTAAATTTGTCCTTATTCTTCCCCACTCATCTGCTCCTTTCCTTCCTTCCATAATACCCTCTCTTAGAATTGTAATAAGCATCCTTCAGCACCTTTCTTCTCTTGATATAAGTTCACAATAACAGTTCCCAATAGTTAAGTGACGAGTGAGGGGTGGTAAAGTAGAATCATAATGAAGAGTGAACTTTGTATTAAGTAGTATAGCTCGCCAGCTAGAATTTTGATTCTAATTTTCTGATTTTTACAAAGAAAAAAAATACTTTCTGTTATAATTTTATGGGATATGCTTCAATGCCTAAGTGATACATTAAGGAGGAAGGATATACTGAACTATTACTAACTGAATTTGAAAGGGAAAGTAGCTATAGCAATCTGTTCTCACCCCTTCCCACATTGGTTTGAAACCTCCAAGAGGAATACTTATTATCTTTTGTGACTGATTCAAATGCAATCCTGATTAGTAATCTTCCCAGTCAGCATGTAATTGCTGGCCAACATCTTTGAGGATCCAATAAATAGCTTAAAGGAAATTCTGAAAGGGTAAGACTGTGTAACACAGGTGGTACATATAGTTAAGTATTGGTTCATGCTTTGTTTGCCCATGAAATAACAGCAATAGAAGAAAGAACAACAGGATTTTTCAGTATACAATTGACTTTTCCTGTTATCTTCTGATTCCTGGAAATTTGTGTCAAGTATCTTATCATGATTTTAGGGTCTTTCCATGAAAGAGACATTTTCAACAACTTCACTTTCCCTGGGACATGGTTTCTATAACACAAAGAGTAACCTCTGTCACTTCCTTCCTACCTAGTAAATAATTGTTATTTTCCTACAGTCATTTCTTGATGAGAGAGGAATTCCTCCCCTAGTGAAAAATTGTATTAGAATTTTAGAAGCTTCAGTTCAGTCATTCTGTTGTGTCCAACTCTTTGTGAACCCATGAACCATAGCATGTCAATACTGCCCATGGGATTTTATTGGGAAAGATACTGAAGTGATTTGACATTTCCTTCTGCAATGGCTTAAGGCAAACAGAAGTTAAGTGACTTGTCCAGAGTTACACAACTGGTAGGTATCTTCTTGCAGACCCAACACTGAGCCACCTATCAGACTTGTAATTATGTTATTAAAATTAGTTTTCTACTGGAAAAATAGTTATGATATATAGCACATGCACATATATATGTATATGTATGTGTACATATATATATATATATATATATATATATATACTTTTCTGTTTAATGACAAGAGCCATATTAAATGATGAATGTACATTGAAAATGAAGATGAGAAGCTTGTTTATATTATGGTCCATTTTTGGAGACTCTCCAGCTGTTAAATTCAAAATGTCAGGCATTTTTTTTGTCATGCATCATTGCTGAAAGAGAAATAAAAATAAATATAATGGGCTTTTATCTTGATCTGTAATAGACTTTATTATAGGCTCAATATTGTGGGAACATGTTCAATGTATGATCCCCTTTTGTTATGAGAAAATAATAGTTGCATTGCCATATTAGGGCCATATGAACCTCATAGATGTTTCTTTTCAGAAGATATGTCCCAATTCCAGTGAACAAAATACCCTAAATAACTAGGATATGTTTGCCAGAAATTCACACATTTAACAAAAAATAGATCTCTTTTAAAACTATATAACAATGGAGTCTTCCCTTTATACTCCAAACTCGTGTCTCTGGAATGGAAATGTTGCCTGGAACTTTCCCAACTGGGACTCCCCAATTCCCCAAATGTGTGATCCAGATTGAGGTATTTCCCAGATTTAAACAAGGTAGGAAAAATGTTTGCTTTTTTGTGTTACAAATTCCATATGGAAAATATTTTATATAATATCTCTTTGGATCTCCTCTAGTATCTAGTAAAATGGTCCTATATGTTGGTTTATCAAGCACAGAATCATGGTATTTCACAGAAGTTATCTTAAATTGTATAGAATAGTAATTTTCAATGAACTATTTCTGGCAGAAATCTAATTAAAACAAATCAAAGAGTATTTATTAAAAGTGTATTATGATCCAGGCACTGTACTTCTAAGGTATTAGGAATACAAAGACAGGGAAATATAGCCCTTGCTTATAAGGAACTCACTGTCTAATGCAGGAAACAGCATGCAACTAGCTATGTACAAACAAGATACATTCAGAATAAATTGGAGACAATCTCAGAGGCAAAGCAAAAAAATTGAGCAGTTGAAAGACTTCTGTACAACATCTCTTAAGTAGTGATCCAACATTTGGTGGAAGTACTTTTGTAAAGAAAAAACATTTTTTGTGTTCTTGGAGAATTCTAATACACTTTAAAATATATTTATATCAGGGCTAAATCAATATTTTGGCAACTTTTGAAAAATATTCTTAATTCTGCCTTCTGTGGTCAATTAGAATAACTTAATTCCTCTTTCATGTGATGTCCCTGTTAATAACTGAGGATGGATATCATGCCCTGCGTATTGCTTTTCTTTACATTAAAATTTCCTTTTTTGAGTACATGATATAGGATAGCCTTAAATCTTCTCATCATATTGTACAAATATAACATTATAAAATTATGATGAAAATAGCCCACCATACCCACACATGGGATGCCAAAAGTCAGTCAGTCAGAAAGCATTTATTAAGCACTTCATTTCTGCCAAGCACTGGCTAAGCAACAGGGATATAAATAAAGAGGAAGGAAAATAAAGGAGTTAATAGTCTGATGCAGAGATTACATGCAAATAATGATGAACAAATTAAAGTACCAAAAACTGGAGATAACCAATAGAGAAAATTAGTATTAACTATCCTTAAAAGGAATTAGAAAAGACTTCTTGAACAAGATGGTATTTTATCTGGGCTTTGAAGGTAGACAAAGAAGCTAGAAGAATAAAAACCAGGAAGATGAAGGTGACGAGGGAGGGACTATCTTAATGCCTCTTTGTACCATATGAATGCAAAACTTGTCCCTTACTTCAAAGGGACCCAGTTCATTACTTGTGCTATTGAAAGAATGTGGGAAAAATTAATTTCATCAATATGTGACACTTTTTGTCAGTTTCATATCATTTTAAATGGTTGTGATATCTTGCCACTGGAACAGAGACCAGATAACTCTGAAGAGGAAAATGAAACAGGTGAACTTGAGCAGCCCTCCCTTACTTAAATCCAATTCATTTGCATCATGTCCCTTATGGTCCTCTTTGAGGATGAAAGACAAGCAATGACTTCTGTGAGTAAAATTGGCTTGGAATTGGTAAATTGGAAGACATCTTCCTTCCTTCTTTCCTACCTTCTTTCCTTCCCTCTTTCCCTCCTTCTTTCCCTCTTTCCTTCCTTCCCTTCTTCATTTCTTCCTTTCTTCTCTCCTTCCTTCCTCCCTTCTTCCCTTTCCTGCTTTTCCTTCTTCCTTCCTTAGTTCCCTGCTTCCCTTCCTCTGTACACATAGATTATCATATCCTTACCTATAAATGATCTGAAAAAAGCACTTCTTTTTCTCTTTTCCACCTCTGAACCCTTTCAAGATATCTTGGAGTTTATTGGCTAGATTTCTTTCTTAAGGACCACTCCTCAGACCAAAACCAATCTTATTCCATTGGCCACCAATAGTCCCTAGGCAAATCCCATTTGGTCATTGTTGAGTCCTAATTAACTCAGATTGAGTGTACATGGCAGTCATTTCTGCTTTGCTCAGAAACCCTCAGGATCTTCCCTTCCTAGATCCATTCTCTCCTGCATTCATTCACTCATTTAGATTTTTTTTTTATTAGTTGAAAGAGGAGATTATCTCAATTGCTATCTAGTCTTAATCACTGAATGACTGCAGCCTCAGTCAAACTGAGACCTGTGGAAAATCTGAGCTTAAAAAGCCCAAAGTCTCCCCCTGCACTCAGGGCCATCTCTGGTCATCTGTATATGTATCTTGCCACTGAACCCAGATGACTCTGGAGGGAAAGTGAAGCAGGTGATCTTGCCCAGCCTTCCCTCACTTAAATTCAATTCGCTGGCATGTCATAGTATCTAACCTTTTTGTTCCTATTGCAATAAAAAGTATATCTAAGAAACAGAGATAAGGAATTGAATTTGTGTCCTCACCCAGTGCTTTTAAATTTCAACATTTGGAAATGTGAAACTGAAAAGAAGAAAAAAAAATGAAGCTGAATAGCACCACAGGGATCTTTGATTTCAGAGATAAAACTCCAAAAGGACCTTTATCCAAGGTCACTTTTCATAGGTTGCTGTAAAATCAAGTATGTCTAGAGGAGGCTAGAGAAACACGTCACCAACTATGGCATTGGCAATGGCCACAATTCACCTCTAGCAATGGACTTATTATCATTCCCAACCTGAAGAAATTGGTCATGGACTTTTAGGAGCTAAATTACTTCTGCTTGCTTAGTAAGTTTGCACACACTATGAACAAAAGGATAATCATAGTCCATCAGGAACTTAATAGTCTACATTCGCTTACCTTTTGCTTTTTCATATGAAATGTCTACTAATTATATAAATGTTGGTAATCATTTATGATTAAATAATAAACTAACTCTTTCACCTTTTCAAAATTCATTCCTTTGCAAGATTTTTCTTTTCTTCTTCTAAACATTTTATATACGACAAATTGTTCATCCTTTGTTTTAGGTGATGATAGCCCTCAAAACTGTGATAAAATACTTAAACTATATCTTTTAAAAATGAGAGAAAAAATTCAGATTAAATATGGATAAAATGGCTTATAACTCTACATTTCAAGTGGTTATTTAATTTAGATTTTAGACAAATTTGGGGGGGGAATGGTCCTAGAGAATAAGATTCAAAGAGAATAAAATTCTGATAAGAATTCAACCCCTTCATTTTATACATGTCAAAACCAAGGTACTATCAGCCTTATACAAGAAACTAAGGGATAATATAATAAACATCGTTCATGGCTTCAGAAAAGAAAGGTTAGAATTTAGACTCAAATAAGTTACTAGTTTTATGACTGTGGAAAAATCACTAAACCTCATAACCTCAGTTCCACATCTATAGAATGGGATAATACTTCTTTCATCACCTTCCTCACAGAGTTGGTATAGATAAAGACCTTTATATACAAATTAAATTCAGGGCTTGACAATGTCAATGACTTATTTGATAGTTATGACTTAATTCTGTTATCCTATATTCCAGGCTATATAATTTCTTACCTTCTTGCTCAGGAAATCCAGAAACCAGGAAAGAAACAGGGAAATTGTTCCCCATTTGGTTACACCAAAGATTGATTGGAGCGGTCACATCGTTGTCCTATTGCTAGTTGACAAGCTCAAACAGCAATTTAAGAATAGGATACAAGTTTATAATCTTATCAATTAAACCTCCCAGAAGCTAGAGATTAAAATGAATGTTAGAGATAGATGAAAAGTAAATATCTGTAGTTTGCTCTACTCACAACATTATAGGGACACAGTATCAGAAACATAAATGAAAGAGTAGAAGAGGAACAATTCACTAGATAGAACCCTGGGCCTGGAGTCAGGAAGTGATAGGTTCAAATCCAGTCCCAGATACTTATTATCCATGTGACTATGAAATCATTCTTTGCCCCTGTTTTCTTTTCTGTAAAATAGAGATAATTTCCTTCTAAAGTTGTGAAGATCAAATGAGATATTTGTAAAGTGCTTAGCACACAATACTTGGTACATAATAGGTACTATATAAGTGCTAGTTATTATAAATGTTATTATTATTGCCGTAATTATTCGGAAAGCAACTTTCTTAAAGATGTCCTGTGACACTGTTCAAAATTTTGAAGGATATAAAATAGAATGAAACGTTTTCATAGTCTGGAAAGATCAGTGTGAATTAACAGTATGGTATTATCCCTAAAATAGCTACTTGAAAAAATAAGTCAGGGAAAAGATCCACATTCAATATATTTTGTTCAGTTTGGTTAGTCAGATTTGAGAAAGGAACCCCATCCCCCCCAAAAAAATACTAAAATAAATATATTAACAAATTGACATATCTAGAGTGCAAGCCTAGATTGTGGGAAATTGAAAACTATGTCATACAAAGACTGCTTGACAAAACTGGGTATGTTTAACCTTCAGAGGTAAAAATTTAAATGTGTTGTTAGCAGCTTTATAAAGTTGTTAACTACTAGGTCTTTTTGTAGGTCTTTTTGCTTGTTTGATTTGTTTTATTTTTAGTTGATATTTTATGATTCTCTAAATGTAGCATCATATTGTTTGCAAAGAGAGATAGTTTCATTTCCTCCTTGCCTATCCTAATTCCTTCAATTACTTTTTCTTCCCTTGTTGCTAAAATTAACATTTCTAGTACAGTAATAGATAATTGTGGTAACAATGGGCACTCAATTCACTACTGATCTCACTGGAAATACTTCAAGCTTATCCCCATTATAGATAAAGCTTGCTTATTTTAGATAAATGCTGCTTAACATATTAAGACATGCTCCCTTTATTTCTATGAATTCTAGTGTTTTTAATAGGAATGGGTGATGGAGTTTGTTAAAAGCTTTCTTGAATCTATTGACGTATTCATATAACTTCTCTTACTTTCGTTATTGATGCATTCCATTATGATGATAGTTTTCCTAACATTGAATCATCCCCTGTGTTCCTGATATATGCCATCACAGTATATTATGCTCCTGATAAATTGCTATAATCTGCTTCCCAATATTTCATTTATTTTTTACATCAATATTCATTGGGGAAATCAAGCTATGGTTTTCTGTTTTGGCTTTTCCTGCCTTTAGTATCTGTACCACATATATTTCCAAAACACTAATAAATAAATAAATAAAGGACTTCTTTGCCTATTTTTCTGAACAGTTTATATGGTATTAAAATTAATTGGTCTGTAAAGATTTGGTAGAATTTACTTGGAAATCCAATTGTCTTGGAGATTTTTTTCCCTAGGGCATTGATTGATGTCTTGTTCAATTTCTTTTTCTAAATTTAAATATTCTATTTCCTTTTCTATTGATCTAGGCAATTTATAATTCTGTAACATTCATCCATTTCCACTTAGATTGTCACATTTGTTGGGATACAGCAGGGTAAAATGCCTCCTAATTATTCCTTTAATTTCTTCTTTACTGGTGGCTAATTTACCATTTTTCATTTTTGATACTGATAATGTGGTTTTCTTATTTCCTGTATAAATCAAATTAGCCAAAGGTTTATGTGTTATATTGACTTTTTCATAAAATGATCTCAGTTTTATTTATTGGTTCAATAGTTTTCTTACTTTTAATGGTATCCATCTCTCCTTTGATTTACAGAATTTCTAATTTGGTATTTAATTGGAAATTTTTAATTTGTTCTTTTTTGTAGCTTTTTTAGTTGCATGTTCAATTCATTGAACTTCTCTTTGTCTATTTTATTCATGAAAGCATTTTAAAGGTATAAAATTTCCCCTAAGAACTTATTTGATTGCATTCCATAAGTTTTGTTGTATTGCCTCATTATTTTTGTTTTATTTGATGAAATTGTTTCCATGATTTCTTGTCTACACATTCTTTAGGATTAGTTTATTTAGCTTCCAATTAATTTTTAGCCTATCTTTCCATGATCCTTTTACATGTCATTTTTAGTTTATTATGATCTAAAGAGGATTCATTAAATATTTCTACCTTTTTTGTTTTTGTGAGATTTTTATGCCCTAAGATGATTAGTTGTTGAGTGCATGACATTACTGTTAGGAAAAATAAATATTCTTTTCTATTTCCATTCAAGCTTCTCCAAAAGTCTATCATATTTAATTTGTCCAAAATTCTATTCACTTTCTTAATTTTTCTCATTTTTTGTGAATAGATTTATCCAATTCTGAGAAAGGGAATTTGAGGTCTCCCACTAGTATAATTTCACTGACTATTTCTTCCTATAACTCACTTATCTTCTTTTCCAAGAATCTGAATGCTATACCACTATACCACTATATCACTAAACATATATATGTTTAATATTGATATAATTTCATTGTCTATGATAACTTACAGTAAAAGGTATTTTCTTTATTTGTTTCAATTGATCTAGCTTTGCTTTTGCTTTGCATGAAATCAGGATAGCTATACCTGCCTTTTTTTTTTTTTTACTTCAGCTGAAGCATAATATATCCTACTCAAGCCTTTGACCTTTAATCTGTGTGTATTTCTCTGTTTCAAATGTAAACATATTGTAGGATTCTGGTTTTTAATACACTCTTCTATTCACTTCTGTTGTGAGAGAGTTTGTCCCATTCACATTCACAGTTATGATTACTAACTCTGTTTTTCTCTTTCTTATTTTCTGTTTATACTTTTCCCCTTCCTTTTGCTCTTTCCCTCCTCACCACTGTTTTTTTTTTTCCTGACCACCAACTCCCTCAATTTGACCTCCTTTATATGCTCTCAACCTTTTTCTTTCCACTTTCCCTTCCTATTTTACTGAAGGGTGAGCTACATTTCTATATCCAACCGAGTATGTATATTATTCCCCCTTTGCGCCAAATCTGATGAGAATGAAGATCAAAAAGTTCTTACTTGCTCCTTTTCCCCTCTTTTTTGTAAAAGATCTTTTATACTACATTTTATGTAATTTAGCCTATTCTGCATCTCCTTTTCCTCTTCTAATATTACAATACTTTTTTACACCATTTTAATACTATCACATCAAAGTCAACTTATATCAAGTCTCTGTATATTTCTTCTAACTTCCCCAATAGGTATACAGTTCTCAAATGTTCTAAATATTATCTTCCCTTGTAGGAAATTAAACAATTTAATTTTATTGAATGGCATGTTGCTGTGCTTTTTTTGTTTTTGTTTTTGTTTTTGTTTTTACTTTCTATCTTTTTATGCTTTTCTTGAGTCTTTTATTTGAATACCAAATTTTCTTTTTAGTTCTGTTCTTTCCATCAGGAAAGTATGAAAGTCCCTTATTTCCTTGAATGTTCATTTCTCCCCTGAAAAATTATGCTCAGTTTTCCAGGATAGTTGATTTTTTTTTAATCCAAGCTCCTTTGACTTCTGGAATATCACATTCCAAGCCTTCTGATTCTTTAACATAGAAGCCACTAATTCCTGGGTAATTCTGATTGTGGCTCTTTGATATTTGAATCATTCCTTTCTGGTTGCTGGCAGTATTTTTTTTCTTGACCTGATAATTCTGGAATTTGACTACACTATTCCTTGGATTTTTTTCATTTTGGGATCTCTTTCAGAAAGTGATTTATGGATCACTTCCATAACCATTTTACCCTCTGTTTCCATGATATGAGAATATTTTTCCTTGACATTTTCTTGAAAGATCCTGGCTACTCTCTTTTAATGATCATAGCTTTCAGGTAGTCAAATAATTCTTAAATTGCCTCTCTTGGATCAATTTTCCAGTTCACTTGTTTTTCCAATGCAATATTTTATATTTTCTACTATTTTTTCATTCTTTTGACTTCCTTGGACTTATTCTTGATGTCTCACGGGGTCATTAGCTTACACTTGCTCAATTCTAATTTTCCAGGAATTATTTGGGGCAGTTACCTTTTGTACCTCCCTTTCCATTTGGCCAATTATACATATAAGGGTTCGGTCTCTCTACAATCCATTTAGGGGTTTGATTTAGCATTGTTTCTGCTTCCTGGTTCTCTCCATCACCTTAACCCTACCCTCTTACCTTCCTTCTTTCTCTTCCTTCTCCCACCAGTTAATCATGTTTTTTTTTTTTTTTAATTTAGAATCCTTCTATGCCTCCACCTCTCACTTCACTGAACACTAGACATTCTTTATCATGTCCCCAAAAACCTTTTCATTGTGGAAGTTCACTCTAGACCTATATCAGAGTTGGAAGGTCTTTCGTTTTCTCCTTAAAATGAATGACTTCTCCCAGAATCTCCATTTAAGAAGTGTCCCAGGCCATAAAAATCTAATTTCTTTACAAATTGAACTTGTCCCTTCTGCTCCCTACCCTTTTCAGTATTCTTTTATGTATTGTTTTCTTTCATTAGAATATAAATTCCCCAGAAAGCTGGGATCATCTTTCCACTTATCTTTATATCCCAAACATTTAAAACAGTAAGCTCTTATTAAATGCTTGTTGAATGATAGACTAACTAGAAAAAAAGTTCTAGTAGTAGAGTCAGAAAACTTTGATTGCAGATCATATTTATCAACTTACTACATCTGAAATCTAGGACAAATCATGTTTATACTTCTGGAACTCAATTTCCTTATTTGCAAAGTGAAATGCTCAGACTAAATCATTTTTAAGGTACCTTTTATATCTAAATCCTAAAAATCTCAAAATGCTTTAGAATATATGAGAAAGGAGGCATCATCAGTATATAGACGAGATCAAAGGTAAGGAAAAAAATTAACTATCACATTACTGCAAGTGGAAAGAAAAAAATAGATTATGCCATCTTGTTGTATTTTCCATTTTATGAAATTTTTCTTGCTAACTAGATGCCAAACTCAGGTGTTTCTACCCATTGAAGCAATTTAATGGCCATCAGCCTCCCCTAAATTTCTCCTCCCTAGGTCAAATCTTTAGTCAATCCTGTTTTTGCTTCTGTTTTCCAGATCCAATGTTTCTCTGGAATAGCCTTTGGGAACTCAAGGTTACTTTGTATCACATTTGGGTTATGCTGATGAACTGAATGGATTTTGTCCAGTGAAGCATCAGAATACACACATTTCTCTTACCTCAAAGAATAGTTATCTAGTTGTAAGCTTAATGAAAGATGTAGAGATAATTTCTTTAACAAATTTTGCTTTTGTACAATTTTTAAGACTCTAGTAGTAAAGTATGAATATTAAATAGTAAGATAGTAAAAGTAGTTTCACATTATCTTTTGCAAAGAATGACACACCAAATCTGACCCTGATCCCAATGATGTATTCTTACCACCATGAAAAAATGCATTTTTGATCATACCAATTTCTTTTTTTTTTCTTTTTTCTTTTTGATTGTATCAATTTCTATTTAGGAAAGGCATCACCTTAGATGTAATTATTATGGAAGAGGAGACTATGAAATAACAGAGCTTAGAAGGGAAGGACTCCCAAAAGTATTTTCCATTTCTATTTATCACAGTTCTCTTTAAAGTTCTTTAATTGAATGACCAAAATCCAGTGAATTCCAGTGAAAACAATGTTTCTAGAATACTAGTCTCTTAATTAATAATTTTTTGAATCTAAGGCAAATGGCATACTCACTAAATATGTTGTTAGTATATGGACACAGAGGGATTGGTGTAAAGATTGGGCAGTGTTGTCTGAACTCTCTATATTTTGCTGATATTTAGAAAGAAGGAACTCAGTTGATATTGCCAGCAGGGACTGGACCAAGTTAAAAAGAAATTTGAGAAGAGGGAAGGAAGCATTCTTCCCATTTTATTCCTCTTTTACTACACCATGCCAATGATTCTTTCTTAACTATGTGGCAGATGGAGGATCCTAATACTATATTATATTGATTTCTTCAGTTTCTCTCCTGAAGTTGAATTCTGGTTCTTTTTTGAATTAATAATAATTTGTATGCAAATATCAATTCTTATGGCATAATATAAAATGAGTTCATTTATTCTCTTTCACATTCTTTATATTCCATATACACTGACTTACTTGATGTTACTCAGGACTGGCATTCTGTGATCCACATTAGTGCCTTTTCGCAGATTGACTACCTAACTGGAATGGATTCCTAATTCACCTTAGTCTCTGAGCATGCTAACTACCTCCTCCCCAAGCTAACTCTGACAAGAGTCCTTTTTAGATTTTCCCTGTTGTTTCCTTCAACTTTCAAATTTATTATCTATTTTACCTAGATTTAGCTTATTCATATTTGAGGCAATTCTCCATGATAGAATGCAGGCTTCTTAAGGCCAAGGATCATCATCATTTTCATCTAGAATATAGGAGTGCCATGCCTAGTACATATTATGGATTTCATGGATGCTTCTTGAATAAACTTGAATGAGGTAAACCTTATAAGAGCTTTTCAACATTTCTGTAGTATATAAAGTGGTTGTAAAAGGAAAAATTAACTTTAGGCTGAGGGTGGGGGAAGAGCTGTAATCATCTTATACTATATTAACCTTTGAGATTTTAAAATAGATTTGAATTTGTACTTCTCTCAACAGACTGACTCATGAAGATCAAGCTATTATATTGTATATAGTTTACAATTCTAGGAGATGTTTCTTCTACTGAATTTCTTCCTTCAAGATGTTGCTTGGAGTGATTAAGTTAAATCTTTCTTCCCATCTCTAAGTTAAGAAATCATGGATTTTGAAGTCTGTCATAAAATTTATTTATATTTGTTTTAGTAAGAAGAGTTGCAAGTACATAAATATTTACTTTTAGCCATAATACAAAAACATATAAAACAGTATCCCAAAAAATCAAATCCTGCAGCCAATAATTGACTTTTATTTAAATACTTGCATATTTAATATTGCTTTTAAGAAACAGATGGATGTCATTAAGTTTTATCATGTATAGGAAGAGAAGGTTGAAAAAAATAAACTGTAAAGGAAAGCAAAAGGAAGGCAGATTTGAACTTCCAAACTTCACATTGTCCTTTTTTTAAGGAGGAAAAGACTTGGAAGATATGTGGGAGTGACTTTCAAACTGTCCATATACTGGAACTCTCATCACTGATTTCAGTACTTTGAAAATCAGAATGATAAAAGTCCCTAATTATTTCATCACTCTTTTCAAGCTTCTTGTAAACATATACATAAACAGAGCAGCATGCAGAATAAGCCTATCCATTCTTCTCTTCTAAATTCTTTGTTAAGGAAAGCAATAGATAATTTTTTTCCCTTTCTAGGGGGCACTGAATAGTCAACACACAGGTGCACACAAATGCAAATTACTAGTGAAACACTCGGGTTGATTCTTTTTCACCTGGTAGCTAAGGTGGCAAAGGAAGTTGCTGCTACTTACTGTCACAGTTTGAAGGATGAAGAACACCAAACTAACACCACTAAGGGACAATTGATTCTCTATATTCCATTTTCCAGGTAGTCTTCTGAAAGAGGACTATTGATTGAGCTTTTTGGGGGAGGGAGGGGGAGATTTATCAAAGTTTCTTTTTTGCAGAATTGATATTTTACACAAAACAATTGAATGATTGAAATGAATGAAAAAGGAATGAAAAGTAAGGAGAAAGTAAAATAAGTGATCAAACGATCTTGGAATATCAGGGAATTCATTCCATTCCAGATTTCAGTGCTGGGTGATAGGAAGATACACATACACACACACACACACACACACACACACAAACACACACACACAGACAAATCTATACATACTTTATATATGTGTGTGCATATATGTATACACATACACACACACATACTTCTAAACTTTGAGTTGCCCTCAATTCCCATTGCTGTTTTCAGTACTTTGAAAAACAGGAAAATCACTAGATCTGTGGATATGTGTATGTGTGTGTGTTTTTGCTTTAATTTTTGCAAAGCATAATTTAGTAAGCAAATAAGAATGTAAAGGAGTAATCCATTTGATTAAATGCAAGGCAATACATTGAGAAGAAAATGCTTGATTTTTGCAATAATTGTGTCTAGTATGACAGTTTCAAAGATGCCTTTTATTAGAAACACATTAAATATGCTCTTGTGGCATCATTTCCACCTCATTGTCACTACACAGTCAGCAAAAGCTTTTCTTTTTAAGAAATGTACCAAAAGGTATAGGTAATAGAGCAAAATACTTAGGGGAATAGAATTCACACACACATATGCGCGTACATCCATATATATGCATGTATACTATATATGTATATATATATATAATATTTGTGCTTGTATGTGTCAATATATCAAATATACACATCACAGAAATGCATACATATATAATTCCTAAAATGTGGTGATTTTCTATAATAAATATTTGTACAGAACCTTACAGTTTACACATGATTTTATTTAATTCTCATGACAAGTTTTTGGGGAAGTCTTTTATTTATCATCACAATCTGACAGTTGAGGAAACTAACTCCTAAAATAGAAATGACTGACCCAAGGTCAAGAGAATAGTTTGTGAGAATAAACTGAAGTACAATGCTCTAAACCTATTCTACTGATTTATTTTAAACCATTCTGCCTCATAGATTGTTTAATCCAGTTAAGTATATTTCAAGCATTTAAAATAAAATTATTTTTATGAGATTACATTTTGTTTTTGGAAAAACTTGCTTAAGTTTGAACTTTTCACAACTCATTTCAATGATCCCCCATAATTTTATTGACTTACAAAGAGCATTATCTGTGTGTGTGTGTGTGTGTGTTTTCAATTTGTTATTTCCTGTTAAGATTGGTAGAAAAAAAAGTCACTAAGGAACAGCACAAAGAGTTTGGGAAGGATCTTGGGTTATCTCTTTTAATTTGAGTTAATATATACTTCTTTATAATGTGGAGTATTATAGATTCCTACATCATTTTTGTTGTAATGTTTATAACCTACATTCTTCCCAGATCACATGGGAAAGATAGCATTTGAATTCAGCTCTCTCCTGAAGCTAAGGGCAGCACAATGTTAGACAAAGTAATCTCTTTAAATAGCCAGTTTCAATTATAAAGAAGAACAATTTAAACTGAATAAACAAAACATTCATCTACTTGGTGGCAATAGTATTCTTGATTGGAAAAACTATGTAAATTGACATCAAGAAGTTTTTAAGCTTGCTGTTGTTCAAAAAATGCTTGACTATAAGAGGTTAAAGTGATTAATATTTCTGTTCCAATCAAGAAAGAAATAAAAAGAAAAAAGAAAATTATTACATTCATAGAGACATGTTAGTATAAGAATAACAAACAAGATAACAAAGAAAACTGGAAGAAATAGAAAAATGGAACCTAGGTTGGGTAAATCTAGAGAAAAATAAGTCCATTGAGATTCTCCAATAGGTATAGAACTTCAGGTATTATAAAACAATAATGGGGATATTCTTGTTGGCATTTGGAATAAAAATAGCATTCACTTTAATCTCTTGTAGTCAAGCATCTTTTGTAACATATATGGGGTACCATGTTAGAGTGCACCAATTATTCATGAGGAGACCCCTATTTCAGTCTGTGCCTGCCACTTATAAACCAAGATCTTAGGCAAATCATTTTGATTCTCAGTTTATTTTTTTTGGCAGTTGATTTATAAGGTTCCTCTCTGCTCTACAATTTCATCATCATACTTCCAAACTATGAAAGAGAATATTGAATGAAGTAAAGAGACCTCATTTGGGAGTCAGAAGAACTAGAATTTAAATTTCAAGTTTATTAGATAGATCTTTGAAAGCTCTCTTAGTTTCAATTTCCTCATACCTAAAATCAAATTGGGAAGATTGAACAAGATTAGGAGTATAATCTGCGATCAATGAGCTTGTTTTTAAAAATATTTTCTTAACTGTATATAAATGGTTTATTTTGAAACTTTATATGTATTACTTTAAGCATTTAAAAATATTATTCTGGGAAGCAATGCCTAGACTTTATTAGACTGTCAAAGTGAAAAAGGAGAAGGGGTGTGTGTGTAGGAGGGAAGAGGAATGAGGAGAAAAAGAAGAAGGAAAAGAAGAGGAGGAGGAGAATTAAGAGAAAAGTTAATAACCCTTCATCTAGATTATTTCTAAATACTTTTCAAGTTTTTTGATTCTATAAATTGATGGTTTTATTCTGAAGGTCACATTTGACATTTGAAGGAGTTCTTGCTTTTGTGGGTTGATGGAAATTTCACATTTATATTTAATGGTAGGTATTACTTTGTGCCAAGAAATAAATGGAAATAATAAATATTTCTAATTTTACAAGGATATTTTAAAAAGATCACTCTACCCTACCATACATACCTACAAACATATACTCATATTGATAGAATGGTTTATTATTTCTGGAACTGAGGCAGAGTTAATTAACTTGTCCAAGGTCGTATAACTACTAAGTGGTTGAGGTCAAATTTGAACACATGTCCTCCTAATAATGAGGCTGAGGTGGCAAGTTTGATAGGATTTGAAGTAACATGTGACAAATTCATAATGGCCGTTCTTTTCACCAAAAGGAAGGTTTATTTAGGAGAAGAGTTTACAGATAAAAATAAGAAGTAAAATAGACGCCAGCAATGGAAAATATAAAATAGAATTGGGAAAGTTTATAGTTAACAAGGGAAAAAAAAATCCCCCTGGGGAACTCAAAATTAATTAGGAAAAATGAAATATTTCATGAGGTGGGAGAAAGTCATTGATTGGCAAGTTAGACTAACTCTAGTTAGCTAAGGTAAGGAGAAGGCACCATTAAAGAGAAGGCACCATGAGGAAAAGGGAGTATTTTATAGTGGATTTAGTCCTGAAGAAAATTTAGCAAAGATTTGCATCAAAAGCAGAGTTTTATAGGGGATATATAAGCTTGGGGTTCTCAGGTACAAAGGCAGGAACTCAGGAAGAAGAGTCAGAGGGTTAGATGGTCTACACCTGGCAAATCAGTTCCTAGACTTGGCTAAAGATATTCCAGTGGAGATAGTCTGGGGAACTAACTTGCTTTTATGATGCAATTATGGGTGATATAGTTTACAACCATCTTAACATATAGTAATCAGACAGTCTGGGAAAGCTAAATTCTGTCAAGGTTATCTTAAAAGTTGTTGGAAATGTCTTGAAAAGTGCTAACTATATTGGTTGGATGAATTAACAATAGGCTCTGACTTCACATTATTCTGTATGAACAGGATTCAGGGTTCTTCCTGACAGGGGAAGAGAGTAAATCACATCACTAATTCCAGGACCAGTGCTTTATCCACAGTTGCCACACCCTAGCTACTAAATTGCAATTCCTATATAATACAAAGGAATTACTCTCTCATTTTGCCCTGGGGACCATTGATTCAAGTTATAAATACAAAAGTCAAAGGAAAGAGTCAAAGGAACTCTCCTGTAAGATTTCTTTCTCTTATACCAGCTCTTGAAAAAGTATTCCATATATCCAGATAAATGAAAATTAAATTCTAATTTATTTTTTGATGTCTATTCATCTTTATTTAAAGAAATTTCTGGTCCTCAGCTTCTTAATGCAAGTCTAATGTCATTTATATACAAATCATAGTTTCATCCATTAATTTCCATAGGTTATAAGCATGAATCATTACTTATACAATGTTTTGCTAATGATGGGTGGTTGCAATTTTCTTTCATGTCAGACAATCATGCATGTCCTTCAGATACTAACTCAGAGCTCTTCAAAGAGGAGGAATTTAGTAGGTGTTTGAGGCATTTTTTAAAGTGACTGACTGCCTTAGGTGTTTCTTTGATCTTGGGTTGAGGTCTCTCCCTTCCCTTATAGGGTTTGTTTGAAGCACTTTGGTTTATCTTGTTCATAGCCAGGGTAGAGAAACGCAGAAATAGGCCACAAGATCCTGTTCAGGGATTAGAACTAGAGGAAATGAAAAATCTATGGATTTTTATCCTTAAATAAATTCAAAGTTCCTCTCAAAGGAAAAGTAAGGAACAACTCCATAAGAAGAAATAATTAGAAAATCCTGATTAGCAAAAATGCAGTATTTTCAATGCAATCCCACTAGTTGACATTTAATGATATAACTAAGCAACTTACTGTACAGATTTATTTCTAATCTCATTTTTCCCCCTGCAGAGGGTAAGTTCTAAGATAAAAGGAGATTTCAACTCTACCCATTTTGTTTCCGGACCTTGTTCCAGAAACTGAAAAAGTCTGAGCAATTAAAAAAAAAAAAAAAAAAAAAAAAAGATCCTGCTTTGCACTTCAATCCCAGTCTTGTCTGAATTGCTCTTGGAACAGATGTTGTCTTTATTCGGGATGCAGCAGCATTTCAGTCACCGTCCAAGTAAGGATATTTCAGTTGCATTGCATTTAAGAATAGAAAATGAGTCAGAGTAAAATAGGGAGAAGAATCATGGGCTTTTTCCTGTTTCCCCACTCCTTTCCTAGGAGATGCATTCCAGAAAATTCCAGAAACATTAAGTTTCAGTTCATCAGTAAGGTGAGAGGAAGATGAAACCTTCAGGGCTTTCTGGGTTAGCTGCTGGAAGGATCTAATCCTTTGAACATATTTTATTCTCATTCCCAGTAGGTCGGCTTTAGTATTTATCATGCCTTTAGGGGGGAATGAGGCTGAGAAAATGTAGGTCTGCAATCTGAGACCAGATGGGAAGGAGAGAAACTCTGTAGAAGGAGAGTTTTAGCGTCTCTCACTAGTTATTTGTTTTCTAGCTGTGGAAAATTACAGGTATGCTCTTATTCTCCTTATAAGGTCAGATTTACAAGACTATCTAACAAAAAGTATCCTACTTTTTTTGCAGAGTAAGAAGGAAAATGAAATATGGCAGCCAAGCCATATCTAATTTACAATAGGGTAAAGCTTCCTGTGTCAGTTAATTATCAGGTCACTTTAAATGGGGGTGAAAGCATCTTGCTACCTTCAAAGCGTATTGCTGAAATATCTCTTAGTGACACAAGACTTTATAAATTGAATTCATAATTAGGCTTAATCCTTTCAATGATAGTACCATTCTATCCCACTAAATGTGCTTTATAATTCCTTTTTCTTGCCAATAGGCGATATTAGCTGCAGAAAAATTCTAAAACCTTTATCATTTTTGACAAGGAGAAACCATAGCAGATTTTTTTTTTTTGGATGAGATTTCCAGGTCAACCAAGGTTGTTTTAAAGGGCTCAAGCTAAGACTTCTGAATTAGGCTATAAATTTAATATTATTTTACTATCCTTACTAAATGGAATTAGAATGATTTTAACTTATTTATATATAGATGACTTGAAAGCTTTTGTGAAAGAAATATCCTTTATTTTTCAAAAAAAATCTAACTAGTTGGACTAGTTTGTCTAACATCAACCTCTTTGACAAATCTTATAACAAATTATGTACAATCAAGAAACATGAGCACCTGACTATAATTATATTAAGTACCTAGTATTACCAATTTATTCCCACTTGACATGTATGTTATCCATCTGCAGAGAGTAATCTGGAATTAACCAATAAGTTACCTTCAACACAAATCTTGCTACTTTTGTTCTGCCTCTTTGAAGAATCTGTTAATTTTCTTTTACCAAATTTTATCTCAAATAATTGCTCAATATGCCCATATTACTCTAGAAAAATTCCTATGCTTTCCTATCCTGATTCTCACTGTGTTGATTATTATGCCAGAATCCTTACAGAATTAGAATAAGCATTTAATAAAAATAAAAATAAAAAATAATATCATCATAAAAGAAGCATGAGTAAAAGTGAATGTCAACCCTCCTTCACTTTTCACATGATCATGAACTTTCACAAAAACCAAGCTACCTCATTCTACCTAACCTCTCCAAACACGTATGGGAGGAAGGAAGGAAAAAAGCATATATTAAGTGTTCCCTATATGCAGATACTATGCTAAGCTCTTTAAAAATTTATCTCATTTGAGCCTCACAGAAACCTTGTGAGGTACAATTAAATACAAGGGAAACTTAGGAAACATATTCAACCCTGAGCTACAATATCATCACAATGTGAAAATCACTTTACCTTGTCTCAAGGACTTAATTAAGTGCAAAAATGCTCAATTCCAGTGGTTGTTGTTATTGTTGTTGTCTCTCTTTCATTCTGGAAGAAAACCAAGACATCAGAAAATTCCATAATATGCAAGTGAATTGGATTTAAATGAGGGAAGGCTGTATGTTACCAGTCTCATTTTCTCTTCCAGAGCCAGTTTCTATTCTATTAATTACCCCAGTTCTAAATTGATGCTGTTTCTTATTATTCTTGCTTCATTCACATCCCACAACTGAACCAGAATTTTGCCCCAAAGGTATATTGGTCTTACTATAAAAGGCTTACTTTAAGTAGAGTGGGCAAGATTTGGCCGCCTTTGTTCCTTTGATCATTGTTATTTTCATATTCACTTTCAAAAGTCTCCATTGTGGGCTCCTGTGGTACATTTCAGTTATCTAGCACTCATCTTTACCTTAAGCCAGGCTAGTGAAATTGACAGGGTGCTACTCTCTTCAGGCCATCAGTAATCTCTTTATTAATAAGTTTTGTGGCTTTCTACTTTATTTGAAATTCCCCATCTCTAAAAAGGAAGTGACTACTTATCTCATGGGGTTTTTGTGAAGTTCAAATAAGACAACCTATGTAAAATACTATGTAAGTCATAAAATATAAGGCATAAAGTACATTTTAATTCATTAAAATGGAAAATGCATGAAAATTGTACATTATATCATCAATCAAAAATAATTAACTGCCTCCTATATTTTAGGAACTGTACCAAGTACTATGGATGCATTTTTAAATGAAAATTTTTATCTATGATCCTTGAACAACTGATGGGGAAAAAAGAGTGAAAATAAATACAGAAATATATACAAATAATTAAAGGGTAATTTCATGGCAAGAAACAAAATTTTTTCCTAGCATTGTAGGTGACATTTGAACTCAACTGAACTATGTAATTTGAGTATAGGTTTGTGAATTAACTGTTACGACTTGGAATGATTTTTCTTAATTTATTAGTGAATTTTACAAAAAAATCATTCATGAATGTTATCAATTTCCTCAATTCTCCAAATATTTTGAGTCATTCTCTGTAGTTATTTGACTTTTCTTGTTTTCATAACTATGAAGAAATGATAAAAGTGAACAGATATAGGTACTTCCCCCCAAAATGGCAGCAATTCGGGTAGCAAAAAAGAGTCTAAAAATGTAGATCTAACATATTTTATTTAGATTATTGGTTTCTTTTTCATGCTCAGATTTCACTTTTGAGGAATATATTTTTTCTCCTCCATTATGATTATGATGCAGAAGGGTGTCTCTGTCTTTGTCTCTCTTATGCTGCTTCTCTCTTCCTCCCTCCTTCCCTTGCTCCCTATCCTCTTTAGATGGAAACTAGAAAACCACCTATCTAAAATGTTATAAAAAGTATTTTTTAAATAAACTACAACTTGGACTAGATGGCCTCTAAAATCTCTCCCATTTCTGTAATACTATTATTCTTCACGATTCTGCAATCTCACTGGAGACTTTCATTCAACTTACTGATTTATCTTGTCCCTAACCAGTAACCATTTAACATTTATCACATCATATATGTACTTTGTTAGGCTAAAAGCTTTAACTCAGTTCGAAAGTAGATCAACCTTAAGAGAGTAAAAGGAAAAGATATTCCTCATGGAAAGAAATAAAGGTACAATTTGCTAAAACCTGACAGAGCCAATACCTAGGACTAACAATGAGAAAAGTACAAATGGAAATATAAAAAGAAAAATAGAGTTTTATTTGTTGAAAATTGAAGAAAAAAAAGATGTTTTCCTGTTTATCATTTTCTTTTATTCTTCTTGGGATCACCACTGTATAGTGCTACCAATCTTTTGCTAAATAATAATGTTCCAATGTTTACCTGTCCAACATACTACTTTTTTCTCAGAGATTCTACTTTTATTTCCTGAATTTCAGGAAAACACCCCTTAGTAGAAGCACACAATTTAGTTTCCTTCTATTTAATCATCTCTCTGAGTAAAAGCTTTTGTTATACATTCAAATAGATATTATACTAGTGGGATGTATTTTGGCAGGAAAAAATGGATATTAAGTGTGAAAAAAAAATCCAATTTCATAAAGCATTCTTTGGTAGCCATTGAATGATGGCAGTTCTATCTCTATCTCCTTGAACTTTCTGTGATAAAACTATGATAATTGATAAATTATTTCAGTAATATTTTAATTTTTCTAATTGCACGTAAAGACAATTTCAACAATTGTTTAAAAAAATTAAGTTCCAAATTTTTTCTCTCCATCTTTCCTCTTCCTCCCTTTCTAAAACAAATAAGAATTTGAGCTAAATTATATATGAACAATCATATAAAACATATTTCCATATTAGTTGTGTTATGAAAAAAGAAACAGACCAAAAAATGAAAATGATAAAATAGTATGCTTCAATATGTAGTCTAACTGATAAATTCTTGAATTGCCTCAGTGATAATTTCTTTTCTTCAAAAATTAGAAGATACCAAGGAAAATGTTATTCTAGACCTGATCTGACAAATAAAAGAAGGTTGGTTGCAGAAATACAAATGATATAATGCCTAGGTGAGGTTGAACATTCTCTTTTACCTTTTGCTTTGGGGAAATAGGAAAATAAGTACTCTTCAGCTTTTGAAAAAAAATACTATTTCAAAGAAGATGTAGACATCTGTAGTATAAAATTTTATAGCTGATGTTAGCCCAAAGGAGATGGGAAGTTCTGAAGGACAAAATGTCTTCAAATGATGCTAATTAGGTATAAAAAAGGAACACTATCTAAATAGGCCAAGTTGAATTCAGAAGGAAATTTTAATCAATTTAGATAAAAAAAAAAGCAGAGAAGATGGAAGCAAGAGAATCAAAATCAGGTTGACTTAAAGATGAGGAATATTTTGGCCCATGATAACAGTTGAAATCAGGTACTAAGTTATAAATAGTCTGTGCTCTGCTTTCATAGAGATAATGCCCACACTATTCACAAATACAGATTTTTTTTTTTGCTTTTTGCTGAGGCAATTGGGGTAAAGTGACTTGCCCAGGGTCACACAGCTGTACAATTACAGATTTTTAACCTAAGTAACAAATCCCCTAAATGACCACCCATGCACAATGCTTAGATAAGTAAAAATTTAAAGATAACAGCAAACTATTTCAACTTTTATAGGCAAGAACCTTTACCAGCTTTTTTTTCCCTTATTCGTGATATGATTCTGTATCTTTTATGATTTGAAATTTGAACTAGTAGAGCCATTCATCAGCTTATTTTCTGGATTTAGCACATATGTAGCTCATATTTCTGTTTCTATGAAAACTATCTTGAATTTTGTTACTTGAGACTAAGAATGACCATATGCAAAGTTCAGTTTGCAGACAAAACTAATTCTCATATTCATAAAAGTCTTGTTTCTGTCAGCAATATTGACAAAGCAGAAAATTCAGTCAAGAAAACCATGATATCCTTTGGGAAGGTGACAGACTGTGGGAACACTCTTAAGTGCCAACCTATATTGAAGGTCTAAATAGAAGGGGTAATATTGGTATGGCCTTGAGATATAGCCTTACCAAAATATCTATTCAAGGTTTGTCAGTGGCATCCCAGAGTCATATTTAACAGCAAGTGACAAGAAGTCTATCCTGGAGCACAGCCAGTCTACTAACATTGTCATAATGCGTAATGCAGTATTGACTTTCTGGGCAGAAGGTAAGAGAAGAGTGTATCAGAAAAACATATTCAAAAAGTTGCCACAAACTGACGTGAAGTGTTTCTATTGCAGCTAAAGGTAGTTAAAAATAGAATGATATATTGATTGATAAATAAATGGATATAGATAGATAGCTATAGATACATACACACATATAGATATAGATATCCTATCTATATCTATCTATATCTATCTATCTATCTATCTATCTATCTATATGGGGGGTGAAGGACAGCAATCCAACTTTCAAAGATGTTACAGAGCTTTTGCTGCCTAGGAAAAGCAGCAGTGGGAATATTAACATTCTACCCCACCTGAAGTGAAATAATAAGGGAGGTAATAGTGGTTTTTGCAAAGACAAATCAACCACTGAAATTAGTAGATATAGTTACAAATCGCTGACCTCCTCTCTGGTATTGGTTTGTTTGTTAGTGGAAAGGAAGCTTTATTATACATAAGTTTTTCTATCCCCACACAGAAAATGATCCCTACCCTCATTAACAACTTTGAAAACTGAGATCAATGAATCATCTACTTATTGTCCTATCGTATTTATCATAGATGTACCCTTTAAAGGAACAGAAGAGAACTAAAACAGTGACTCAGTGATCATCCATCAGTCTTCTAGAATGAAGCGTAATCTCAATGGATGCGCATCAATTGGAGAATGGCTGAATAAATTTTGGTATATGAATGTTATGGAATATTATTGTTCTGTAAGAAGCAACTAGCGGGATGATTTCAGAGAGGCCTGGAGAGACTTGCATGAACTGATGTTAAGTGAAATCAGCAGAACCAGGAGCACATTATACACAACAACAAGACTAAATGATGATCAATTCTGATGGACATGGTTCTCTTCAACAATGATGTGATTCAAACCAGTTCCTATTGTTCATTGATGAAGATAGTCATATACATCCAGAGAAAGGTCTGTGGGAACTGAATATGAACCACAATATAGTATTTTAACACTTTCTGTGGATGTTTGCTTGCATTTTGTTTTCCTTCTTAGGTTGTTTGTTTTTTTTTTCTCTTTCTAGATATGATTTTTCTTGTGCAGCAAGATAACTGTATGGGTATGTATACATATATTGGATTTGTCATATATTTTAACATATTTAGCGTATATTAGACTACCTGTTATCTAGGGATGGGGGTGGAGGGAAGAAGGGGAAAAATTTGGAACAAAAAATTTTGCAAAGGTCAATGTAGAAAAATCACTCATATCTTCTATAAATAAAAAGCTTTAATAAAAAAATAATCAAAAAAGAGTAATGTCAGACAGGGCACTGGGATAGAACGCTTAGAGAAAAAAAAAAAAAATAAACCCCAGCACTTACTAAAGTTAGTCAAAAATAATTAAATTAATATTTTAAAGAGATTAAGTGAGGTTGTAGTAAACATCCTACATATTAGTGGATTAAGATGCTGGATTTTGTGAAAAGGAGCTAAATGGTTAAGCTTATCAGAGCTTTATTTGGGAAAGGAATTCTGCACATCTTTGAATTAGTTCACCACTCTTCCTTACATTCTGACAATGAACGCTTGCAGGTAGCCCAGATAAATGGGTTCTATACCTTAGAAAATTATTTAATAAGTTACTTTACTTCTGACACAGATAAATTTATTTTAATCTGTTCAAGGGCCCACTTTGTCTTTGTGTTCTGCAGGAAGTTAGGTCTCCTTAAGTATCCCAACATAAATTCAATTAGAGTTCCTTCTTCCAGGAAGAAAAGATAATTCTCATGTACACCTCATGAGAATCTCTTTCTCCACCTCAGTTGAAAAATGCCCACTTTAGTAACCTTATAATCACATAATTTGATGGGTTAGTTTTGAGTTATATAGTTCACTTGAATGATGATGTTGGGACTGATTTATTTGGCTGTCAGAGACAACCCGTTTGTTCTAGGGCTGGGACTTACAAAGAGATTAACCATTATAAACTGCTTTGCTTGTTTAGAAGAGTTGACACAGTGAGACTCCAAGAATCCCAAAAGAAGTTCATGGTATTTTGAGTTTCTGGGTTGGTTGGTGCATAAACTAGCCCATCTTGGATTATGATCCCTTAAATAATGAGAGATCTTTTATCTTCAATGTCCTTTGGACTTTGGGAGCACACGTTCTCCAGAGTTGATACCTTTCATTTTATAACATTGTAGAACATTGTTCTCTCAATATTTTCTGTTTTCTTTGCTCCACTTAATCCATATAAGTTCCTGACGTCTACAATTCTACAGCAAAAAAAAATTGTTAGGTAGAGAGAAATCTGTCTGGAAATATAAGCCAAGGGTGAAAATATGACAAGTTAGATAATTAGAGAAGAAAGATATAAGTAGTAAGGACTCATATTTAAAATTGTGTTTCTGTCTATTTGCAAGGCACAGTTCAAGGATCTTTCTTTGGTAACATGTAATTTGAAAAAGCTTAAAAAATGCTCATTTCACCTTTTTATCACTATTATTTCAAATTAATATCCATAAAACCAAATGTCTATCTTCTGAGAGGAATTTTTGAAGCTAACCCAATTTAAAAATTTCTGCCACATTTGCTCACATATTTTCTACCTACTCTCTATGCATATTTTTCCTACAGGAGAAGACCTATGAAGCCCACCATGTTCATAGGGGAAGTATATCAAAGGCAATAGATTGGCAGTGTATATTAATTAGCTAAGAACTGTACATTTGCAGGAAAGTTTCATCTTAAGAGTACTATGCAGATATATCAAAGAGCGAAGTGATAGACACAGATTGGCCAGAAACAATTTATCAAGGGACTTTGCTTAAGAACTAGGACATAAAGGGATGAAGTGGGAAAGGAAGACCAGTCAGCGGGGGAATGAGTCCAAAGATCCCTAAAGGTGATATGTACCTATGTATGTGTGCATGCATTTTCACAAACATGTGCATGTAACTATTTGTACACACATATATACACACACATATAATCCAAGCACAAGGAAGAAAAAGGAAAAAAATGTTTTGGAAAGCAAGTAGGTAGAAGAATTAAGGAGCAACTTAAACATAAACCCAGATGTACCAACAAAGCTGGTTTGGGCTTGACATGTCTATCAACTAATTTGATAAGGAGTCCATAGTAAGCAGAAGAAAAAAGTAGCCTGTCAGGTCCAAATCTACTTTCCTGTGGCCACAGATACAGGAAGAGGCAAGAGTAGAACACTCTCTTCAATCTCTCTCTTTCTGTCTCTGTCTCTGTCTTTTTCTCTCTCTCTCATATCTATCTATCACAGGGAAGGGGGTTATGTGAGAGAGAAAATATCAAGAATAAGTTTTTTATTTTCTCAATTGTACCTTAAATTATTATATAGCTATGCTTTTATAGCTGGGAAGGCTACCCTGAAATGCATTCATAGAGATGGGAAGACAACCTAGCAAAGGCACACTTTCTCTGTCTACTCCTCTTGCTGCAGTTTCTGGTTTGCATTCTGGAGCTTCACCTCTTAGCTATGTGGACTCTCACAGCCCAAGGATATGCTTAGGATTTTTATGGCCTCATCTAATTGCCAAGGTTCTGACTGTGACAGGAAGGGCTAAATCAGAAACCATATGCCTCCTGGAGGACAGGGTCCATTTACCAGGAGTGATGCTGAGGTCTCTACACCAAACCCTGTGCCCTGGTGTTTCCCTTTGGTAACATAATTGTTAGATGAAGGTGATTATCACCTTTCCCTGTTCATGACTTTGGCATCCCAAACCTCCCTGATCTGTACTGACAGATCACTTAACTAGCAAATAACTGAGGGGGGGATAATCCAGACTTCTTGATTTCAAAGAAATCAATTACAACATGTTAATCCTGATAGATTGCGCAACTGCTAGCCATTGAATTGAAACATTTATAAGATCATACTATGTAGAAATCATTATGGTAGGAAGGCAGGGATTCTATGAGAAAAAGATAATGTACCTATTTGTTCAGAGAGTCCATGCTCCTGGGGTTTACATGTAGTGAGCCAAAGGAAGAGGTGTTTGGCATAATCAGGTCTCACTCTCTCAAGGCACACCTTTGTAGTAGCCTTAATATATGATACTACTTTGTTTACACTATCTTAATTAAATTTCTTTATTTTTTTACTCTTTGCCTGAATATAGTGGTTATCAATCTAATAAGAATCAGTGATACTTTTGATAAAACTAGCTATTTATAATGCTAAAAATCAAAATTTTGTTATTTATTATCCATACTTTGTTCATTGGTATAGAAAATCTACCAGGTTTATTAAGGGCCTCCTAAGTACTAGGACATTTGCTAAGAAGCAACAGTATCAGTAGCAACAACAATAATAACCATAATAACTATTAAAAAACATGATGCTTACTTAGTGCTTTAAGATTTTCAGTGTTTCGTATATTTTTATGTGACTAAATATTCCTTATTTTATTTTGTCTATATATTTTGAAATATTTCTAATAATAATAACAATATTTAAAGATACTCTCAATTTTTTTCATTCAATATTATGACAAAAATTTTTGAATGCTTGAAAAATGCCTGAAAAATTTTTGAAAATTTTATTCTATTCCACTGAAATTTTGATTTGAAACTCTTTTAATCTGGTTTAAAAATTAAATATAACATTCTTCAGCTTGTTAAGGTACAGTATGTCTCTTTATTGAAGGACAACAGAGAAAGATCTCTATAGCTGCATTGGTGTCAACTCAATACTGAACTAGATCTTTGATCTAATCAAATTTGAATAATTCTATTTAAATTACAACTTATGTATATCTGCCCATCCTATCCTACCCTTGTCCATGTTCTCCTAAATTTTATCAAACCATGGTATAACCAATACATTTACGGACTTTTTTTTACTTTTTCCTGACATTCTAAAAATACTATTGGTTCTCTCTGACTGTATAGTTGATATTCCTTTTCTTCATCATGTGCCCAATCCATCTTATCTTCTTTGTATGCTTTCCTTGATAGTATTTTTTATTTCTATGTTTCTTTAAAGTTCTTTATGGGGTATAATTTGAAATCACCTCATCAACACTGTGTTAGACCATTTCTAAATGAGCTACTATCCCAGGTTTGAAATATACAGGTAATGAAATCAATGAAATATAAGTCAATCCATAATACAAAATACATACAAAATCCAAGGTTACAGATTTCAGGGTGCTGGTTTCTAAACAGATATAGGATTTTATTGGACATGGATTAAGATACAAGTTAGACACAGATTCAAAATGGATATAGTTTCCCTCATGTTCCATGACCTCTGGGAAGTATAGGAAAAGAAGATTAACTAATTCAGAACAGAAAAGAAAACTGTGACAAGTAGGAGAATCAATATGTTCTCATATTCAGGGTTCTTAGTTATCTTTTGGAGTTCTCATGTATCAAGTCATCAGTGCATTCTTACATTAGGTAACCATTATATTTCCAAACTCTGCTTCATTATTCTCTTATATGATTAAATGAGAGAACTTGAAAGTGGATTAGGGTAGACAAGAAATGTGATCAGCTTGAAGAAGAACAGAGTTAGCCAGCTGGATTGAACTATTTGGCCTATATACTGCATCTAATTTAAGAGGAGTGACTGTATATTTCATACAACTATGTTCCACCTCTAGAACTTTGCAGTCATTCCAGCAATCTTCAAATATCTCCTTAATAATAAATAGGTTGATGTTTAAAGCTGGTTTTCTAGGGGTGTGATGCTTTCCCATAGTGAAGGATAGGGAATGTAGGGGGAAAATGGTGGATGAATGAAGCCTCCAAAACTCATAAGTACAAATCCAGGAGTCTAATGGATTAGAGATGTTAGGCTTGTTAATCTCAAAATTTCTGGCCTAAGGGAAATTCCTTTCCAAAGACCAGGTAGCACTTCAGGATATGAAAACCAGATAAATGGGATAAATGATCCTGGCTATGTTAGTTCCACAAGCAATTAGCATCATTCAATTAAAAGTTTCAAAGGTTCACACTGTAACAGTTCTGATGTGTCCAGAGATGGACTTGTTCAGGCCAGCTGCAGTGTAGACATCTGTCAAAAACACTTACAGGTACTAGAATGACAACCAGGAACAGTAAGCTTAAATGGGCAGATGATTAAAATCTGACCCATTTCTCCCAGAAGAAATACTGGTTCAGCAACTAGATAAACTAGAGATAAAACTAATGAGTTATAATCTCCCTGCAATGAGGTTTTTGGGTTTGGTTGTTATTTACTTGTTTGTTTTGGAGCAAAATTATATCCAGACTCCCCCATACTAATTTGCATACTACGTTCCCCAACTTTCTTTTCATTAGATCTTCACCAGATCATCTCACTGATGGGGTCTTGCTGATCAATAGTCTCCTTGCTAACCTCTGTGTTTGAGAAGCTAAGAAAATAGTGAGGAGCACTAATAAGTTCCCTGCCTGTCAATTAAGAATTTGTAATGTTGGCTATTTGCCTAAACATGGGCTTTCCATCCCTTGCTCTCTCAAAACTCCATTCATTTTTGATCTTTGTCTTTAGACCTAAGTTGCCCAAAATGTCCCACAGCCCACATAGCCAAATGAGATAAACATTGAGTTGCCCAAGGATTAATGACCCTCTGTCAGAGAATAATAGAGAAGTCCAACGCATCAGGGTCAAGTTTTGTAACAATGTAATATCAAATATATTAAGTAATAATGATATCAAACAAAGGTAACTATTTGATTAGGTGGATGGAAATTGGTTCTTGTTAGATGATTTAAGTCTTTTCTCTAGGGTATGGTTGGTTGGGGTCTTGAGCAATTGTGCTGGATCTCAAAACAGTTGCATAGTGATCTCAGTAGATCCAGGGCTCAGGAATAAGACCATTTCTCTTTCTTACAGTGCCTATCATCTGGGGAAGAGAAAGCACACGAATGAATGGTTCACAAGGATAGAGCCCATGCTCATTTGTATCACATATTCATGAAGGTGGAGCCAACCTTCAAGTCCTCTGTTATATATATATTATGCTGTATAATGAGTCCCTATTCCAAGCCAAAGTTATAAGGTTCCATGTCCTCCAATATCAATCTCATTGTGAAAGTTTAAGCAAGATGTGGTATCTTTATTTGAAAAATTTGTTGGTTATTAGTACTTATATTATAACAACAACTGTGTTTAAAAAAGAAGAGTGTTCACTATTTGACAAAAATTTCTGGGAAAATTGGAAACTAGTATGGAAGAAATTAGGGCTTGACCCACACCTAACACCACATATCAAGATAAGAACTAAAGTGGTTCATGATTTAAATATAAAGAGTGATATTATAGACAAATTAGAGGAATATAGTACAGTTTACCTCTCAGATCTTTGGAGAAGGTAGGAATTTGTATTCAAAGAAGCACTAGAACTCATAATTGAATACCAGATAGATAATTTTGATTATATTAAGTTAAATTTTTATAAACAAAATTAATGCAGACAATATCAGAAGGGAAGCAATAAATTGGGAAATCATTTTTACATTTAACAATTTTGATAAATGTATAGAGAAGTGATTCAAAATTATAAGAATTCAAGCAATTTTCCAGTCAATAAATGGTCAAAGGATATGAATAAACAATTTTCAGATGAAGAAATTAAAAGTATTTCTATTCATATGAAAGATGCTCCAAATCACTATTGAGCAGAGAAATGTAAATTAAAACAACTTTGAGATATCACTATACACCTGTCAGATTGGATAGTATGATAGGAAAAATGTTGGAGGGGATGTGGGAAAACTGGGACACTGGTACATTGTTGGTGGATCTATGAATAGATCCAACCATTCTGGAGAGCATTTTATTTTCTTATATTTATATTTTCAAGGCCTAGCATACTCTCTGCCAAATTATTAATTAATTTTAAAATTAATTTTTTAGTAAATCTTTAATCTATTTATCTCTGTCTCTGTCTATCTTGTAGAAATCTCCCTATCATCTCCCCTGAGTTTAATTTGACATCATAAGTGGATGTTGCAAATTGGATGTTCTCTTGGCTCCCAGAATTAAAAATACCGCAAACTCAAATATCTTTACCCACCACCCAAACATTTCTCTCCCCCTTCTCCTTTTCCTCTTTTTGACAAAGATACCAACCTTTCACTCTCCAAATTTCATACTCCAGACATGATTCATGAAATCTTCAGTCTCCTCCATCCCACAAATGCAATTAATTGGCAAATCCTGTCACTTCTACTTCCACAAAAAAACTTTCAAAGTATAATCCTCTCTACTCAGAGAGGTACCATTAATACGGTTCAGTCCCTCATTACTTTGTGCCTAAAATATATTACCTTAATTGCTCTTCAGTATTTTTCCTTTCTTGACCTTCCTACTTCTTGTTGCTAATGTGATTTGTCTTGGTTATAGGTCGGACCATAACCTTCACCTACTCAATCAGCTCAAGTGGGTGCATATTCTATCTTGGATCAAATATTAGTGCCTTAATTTACCTTTTAAGGCCTTTCATGACCTGGAACCAACCTGCCTATCCATCTTCATTGGACATGAAACTCATTACTGTATTCTGTTTCTCCTTTTTGTCACTTTTTTTTCCCTTTTTCATGCCATTGCACTGCCTGTCCTGCAGGCCTAAAATGTCCTTCCTCACCTTTGTCTCAAAGAAACTTTTTTTCCCCCTTCCTATAAGATGTTGCTAAAGCACAACTATCATCAGGGTGGTCTGTAAACTTGGATGGGGGAAATTGCATATTCATTTTTCATTAACCTTTTGCTGAGATTTATCATTCTACTTAATTATGAAAGGAGGAAACAAACCACAGTATTATTTGCCTTTGCTAGTTGGCCAAAATGATCAATGACAGAAAATAAGGTATTTCAATCTGCATAAACTCTTTTATTATTAATCCAACTAATTCACCTTCTCAGATCATCTAGAATTGGACTCTTCTGCACTTCTTCTTCTTTTTTTTTTCCTGAGGCAATTGGGGTTAAATGACTTGCCCAGGGACACACAGCTAGGGAATGTTAAGTGTCTGAGACCAGATTAAAACTCAGGTCCTCCTGACTTCAAGGCTGGTGCTCTGTCCACTGCGCCACCTAGCTGCCCCCACTTATTATTTTTATATTTATTCTAGATAAAATATTTTTTTGTACTTTTTATGGCAGCCTAAAGGTGCAGTAGATAGAGTAATAGATCTGATAACAGGAACATCAGAGTTGAATTGCAGTGTGACCTCAGACACTTATTAACTAGGTCATTTACTAGGAAAGCTACATAATGTCTTTGTGTCTTAGCTTCCTTATCTGGAAAAAATGGTGATAGTGATATCACCTATCTCCCAGGGTTGTTGTGAGGAACAAAAGGAATAACATTTGTAAAGCATTTTGTAACTTTAAAGTTTATATAACTGCTAGCTGTTATTTTTTTAAAATTATCATCATCATGATAATTTCCATTTAAATATAGATTTTTTTTTGAAAACAAGGCTTTCATCATATTTTTATTTGTTTTCCTCATAACTAACAGGAAGTTTGTATGCAATGTTCAATTGATACAGATATAGAACTTATATAAAAGTTCAGTCCTAGGCCCTCATCTCTACTCTCTCTATACTACTTGGTAACCACACCAGCTTTCATTGCTTTAATTGCCATTTCTATGGTGATGTTTTCCAAATTTACGTATTCTGTTCCAATCTCTCCTGACCTCTAATAGCACCTGTCTAGTTGCCTTTCATTCATTTCAAACTGGCTGTTCAGTTAAACTCAATATACCCAAAATGTAAATCATTATATTTCCCCCTAAACCCTCCTCTATTTTAACCATCCTTGTATAGTTATTGCTATTGTCCTTATTGGGAGAGTAATAATCAGATTATTACTCTAAGATCTTTTGTATCTTTTTTTCTCCATTAATAAGCATTTATTGATGGATATAAATGGGAACGAACTATGAAGGAAAATATTGGACAGGGTAAAATGCATTGATAAAGGCAGATAAAAATTAAATTAAATGAATATCAAGTTCTCATGCAATTAATAATTTGTGGAAAAATATTGGAATACAAGGTTTCAGTGGGAAAATAATGAAAAATCATGTTATATAGAGTTCGATAGAATTATGAAGTACCTATATCTTAATTAAGAAATTTAGATTTTATTTTATATCAATAGTGTCTTTGGAGATTAACTTGACCTCCACATTTAGAGAGTGAAAAGATTGGAAAAGATAGGAAATCATTTTGTTTCCTGAATAGATTATAAAATCTTTGAAAAGAGGAGTTCCTTCTTGGGTAATCATCATCATCATCATTATCATCACCATCACTTATACCACCACAATAATAACTAGCATTCGCCTAGCTCTTTTTGTTTTGCAAAGGGCTTTCCATGTATTATTCTG
This sequence comes from Myrmecobius fasciatus, assembly GCA_023553655.1. Lineage (NCBI taxonomy): Eukaryota > Metazoa > Chordata > Mammalia > Dasyuromorphia > Myrmecobiidae > Myrmecobius > Myrmecobius fasciatus. The sequence goes on along the minus strand of JAJPUD010009147.1, from coordinate 36,018 downwards.
TTTAATCCTCACAACAACTCAAAGAGGTCAGTAATATTATTAATCCCATTTTAGAGATGAGGAAATTGACACAGAAAGAGATGGTGGCAAAGCATTCCAACATCCTTGCTGAGAAAATCCCCAAATGGAGGGCAGAGTCAAGATGGTGGAAAGAAGACAGTTCTTTGCCTGAGTTCTTCCTGTCTTCTCTCAGAATCAACACCAGATCAAGCCTCTGAACAGGTTTTAGAATGACATAACTCACAAATATTTAGAGTACAACAAATTTAGAGCAGAAGATATTTTGGGAAATTTCAGGAAAGGAATACCTGGAGTATGAAATTTAGAGAAGGAAAGGTTGGTATCTTTATCAGAAAGAGAATTTCATCATTGGATTTCTAAGACCTGACTATAATTAATGGAATAGTGAATTTATATAAAAATACCATATAAATTAAAAATATGTAATGTGAAATAATTTGTTGAATTTTTTTTTTCTTATTGGTGGTGGTAGTGATTAAAACAAGTGATGAATTCCAATTAATTTGGATATTTAATTAATGAAAAGAAGCCACTAAGAAAAAAATGGCAGGAGATGTTAAATGGATTATGATACATAAAACTAGAAGAAAATACATAAATTATGCAAACTAGACCTTCTATTTCCTGCCTCCTACATTTGCAAAGGTTATTACCCATGCCAAGGATGTACTCCCTTCTCATCTGTGCCTCTAAGAATCCTGATCTTCCTTTTAATTTATCTCAGTTAAGATGCTGCTATCTGTGGGTGAATTCTTACAATTTCCTCAAATTAATTTGTATTTACATATACATGTATCTACCATTCTTATATCCTTATACTTGACTAATCCTTATTTATATAGATCTTAGAACAAATTTAAATAGAGATCTTAATGCCTTAAAAGATACTGAGATGTGGAATTTTTCATGACTATATGACCCACTAAAACAAGCAATTAATTTTTTCTTTTACCTTTTTTAAACCACAGCAACCTTGGCATATGGGCAGCTATTCTCCATTTGAATGATACTATACTTTTTTGAGACTCGCTATTTTATCTTTATATAACTTTAAATACCAAAATGTTCTTGAAAATATGTAACTAGAACCTATTTCCCTCTAACTTTTAACCATCAGTCTCATTTTGGTATTTTGGAGCCAAAGAACACAAGTCTAACCACTGTTCCACATGAAGATCATTTCAAATGTCTGGAGACAGATATGAGACTATCTCATAAGTCTTAATTTCTCCAAACTAATCATATCTACTTGCTCTAACTCTTTTTCATATTACATAGTTTTACTGGGTCACTTTCCTCTGGACAAAAGTTCACTTAAAAATTTGAAGTCAGCTTCAAGATGAAACAAGAGAAAATATGATGTGTGGCTTTTATTGCTCCGGTACATGGAAAATTGAGTCTCTAACAGATAGGCAATGATGAATACTAGTTATGCAAAATTCTATCATAATGGGAGAACAAAAGTATTGCATAGATCAGTAGACAAGCATCTGGTTTATGGGGTTGGGGAATTAAATGGCATTCTCTTTACTGTTCAGAGCAAGCATTGTACCACAAGGTTTTGCTTAATTTGAGGTTAATTTTATTCTTGATATTTTTAACCTTTTGGAATTTGACATAAAATTTCAGCTTTCCAGAGATGAATAAAATAGAATATTCCAGGCACTTACTTGAGACAGTATTAAAGCAAACTAAAGCCATGAAAATGTCATGATGCAATTTGCTGAAAATTTATCTTTCATGGGGAATTGTTCAATTACAAGTGAAATGAGATTGGAAAGAATATTTTATTCTATAAACCTTACACCTGGAAGACAATACATCTGTTTAATGTTTCCATTTGTAGAATTCTGATCTATACCTGCCAGAAACAAATTCTAATAGCCATAATATATGACATTATTGATAACTTCCAAAAATCTGAATTAATTTTGATGGCTAGATCTCACCAATTTCTTTCAATTATTTTTTGAGCTCATAACACGTTGTAGGCATCACAGTTAGATTGACTTATGTCCAAAAACATTTGAACATTGGAGAATTAAAGACTTCAAATTTCATGTTATTCAGAGGAATACATCTACACAGATATGGTAGAAATAAAGGTAGAGGGGTATTTCCAAATAATTCAATATAAAACTTCATTAACTTTAAGAAATTTATATTTGAATTTTTCTCTGAGTATAAAACCTCTCTTTCTGAAGGCCTATGTCCCAAAGAAATCTGGTATGGGAGTCACATCTCTTTATCCAAATCATTTTAGAAACCTGGGAAAATATTTCCAAAGAAAATCCTGTTAGATTGAGTCTTCAAAGTACATTAACCATACTATACCAGGAGGAAATTTTATTTTAAAAAATGAAGAAACATAATCTATTCTGAAACAAACTTTAATAACCAAATTCCCCCACCTCTCCACTCCCTGTGACCACATATGTATATGTCTACTCCCATAGTCTTTCAAAAAAGAATATTCTGGGGTGTTAGAGTCTCTAGATGAAAACTCTCTCCATTCTAGAGTCCTCTAAGGCAGGGCTTCATGAACTTATTCGACTTATGACACCTTTTCTCCTGAGAAAATTTTTGTAAATCCTCAGTACATATCAAACACTTATTGATAATAAATCACATTTTTACAGCCCCATATTCAGTTACATAATTCTATGTGAGGTCATGGCCCATAATGAAAGAAGCTTTGCATTAGGGTCACCTAGGTCTGTTTTAGTTTTAGAGTCAACAAAAATCTCTACTTTCAACTATTATTTGTTTTGTTCACTGCTGTGCTCATCATTGTTAGCTGTGATATCCTTTACTGGTATATTCTCCAGCTGCTGTCTTCTCCTTGTTATTTAGGGTTCTCACTGATCTCCCCAAACATCCTACATTTAGTAGAAACTTGGCATTATATTTCCCTCCTGATCTGGTAAGAGGATACAACTTTCCCAGGGAAGGTCATAGTTCTATTGCAATAAAATGTGAGATAAGAAATTCTTTCCCAAGAAGATATATTCGTAGATTTAGAACCCAATTACCCCTGGATATGTATATAACCACTCACATGGATATGTATATAACCACACACAATGGTCTCATTGTGTTTTCTCATAACAACAGCAATAACAACAACAAAGACATTTTTCCCTCTTGGATGGATAACTGCAGTCCTGAGTGAACACATTGGATAAACTACCAAAGATTCACTGAATAAGCCTGATGTTTTTTCTTACATCTTAGAATATTAGATATCACTTTCTTTCAGAAAATACTTTCTAGGGATTGAAAAGAAGACTTTATAATTTCTCCTACAAATACAATTTTATCTTATGGAGCCTATCACTTAGTTATATCTAGCTATTGAGTTGAAAAAACAAAATGAACAAGAATCATAACTATTATCCCTAGTCCCAATTCCTAAAAGTGAGAGGTTCAAGGGATCTAAGGAATTTATAAGTTCAATTCCTTCATTTAATAGATTAAGAAATTTAGAAATAGAAAGTAAAATTAGTTAGCCAAGATCATATAAATAGAAATTATCAGTCAGGCTCCAAGCCCAAATCCTTGGCTTCCAAATCACTATTTCCACTCTATTTTCTAGTTAAATAAGATCATGAGTTCAAAGTCAGTCAATAAAGATGTTTTAGGCTTAATAAGTGCTAAGCACTGTGCTGAACAATGAGGATACCTACTCTCTGCTCTCAAAGAGCTCTGTGTCCTATGGGGTAGAAAACATGAAAACAACTATCACTAAACAAGTGACATACAGGTTGAATTGGATATAATCAATACGGAGAGGGCACTAGAATTAATGGGAGTGGAAGTAGCATTTTATAGAAGCTAGTGTTTTAGGTGACACTTGAAGGAAGACATAAAAAACCAAAGGCAGAGAGGAGAGGAATTTATTCCAGAGATGGGGAACTGCAGGTAAAAAAGCCCAGAGTCAGGAAATGGAGTACCTGATCAGAGGAATATTAAGGAGGAGCCTAAAAGTAGATCACAATGTGGTGAAGCATAAAATATAAGAAGACTGAAAAAAAATGTGTGTATAAGGGAGAGATTGTGAAGGATTTAGAACACCAAGCAGGATTTTAGATTTGATGTTGGAGATGACAGGAAACCACTGAAGCTTATTAAATAGTGACATAACATGGTCAAATCTGTTCCTTCTGAAAATCACTTAGACAGCCAAGTGGGAGATGATCTGGAAGTGTAAGAAACTCAGATAGATAAACCATCAGGCTATTACAATAATCCAGGCACCTGGGAATGAGGGCAAATGGATTGAATTTGAGGGGTAAAGAATAAGGAGTCAAGGAAGATACCTATTTTACATACCTGGGGGACTTGGAGAATGTGGTACCCTTTTTATGCAATGATGGTGGTGGAGCGATGTTCTGGAAGTGACAATGGGGAATAGTTATTGAGTTTTCTCAATTTTTCAACGATAGCCAATGAAAAATGAGTGAAAGTATCATCAGTGCTGAATGGGAGGTTAGAGAGACTATTATTAGAAAGGATCCATGTCTTAGTAAGAGCCAGAGTATGAGAGGAGTAGGGAAAAATAGATTTATGATGATGGTAAATTTATTTCATGTAGAGCACTCATTAAAGAAAGAATAGTAGCATGTTTGGGTAGCTTTTGAAAGAAATTTTTGGGAGACGATATACAGTTTAAGAAGACTGAAAAATAAGGGCCATAGAAGATAGGAAAAAATAGAAGATAGGAGGTTTATAGTCAACAGGGTGCAGGATCCCTGGGAAAAGGACAGTGTGTTGGGCCACAGTTCCATGTCTCAGTTTCCCTCAATTGCTCTATTTCAGTTTCCCTTAATTGTTCTGCCTCAGTAGCAACCTCCCACATCCTGGGGGAATTATTGGTCTAGCATTCCAAAGGAGTCATAAAACCTCCAGATGGTCCATCTCAACATACCCCTTATTTTTTGGCTTCAGACTTACTGTCTTCTATTTCCTTTCCTAGCTTCTCAGAATTTATGATCTCTTCCTCCATACCCTCAACCTGTCAGAACTGAATTGATAGTCCCTTCCTGGAAAGGACTCCCTACCCCTCCTTCTGCCTCATGAGCTCTTTATTCCCTTGAGTGCTGGGAGTCCTATAAGAATCCTGTAACCAAACTTACTAATTGCTGGACCTACTTGAGATCCAGTCAGCTGGCTAATGCTTGCCAGTCTAAACTCTTAATGGACTTTGTGCTTTGAGACAAGAGTCCCAACAATCCCGATTCATAGCTATGGATTCTAAACTCTCAATTAGCATCAATAAAATATTAACTACTCTCCAGTGTGTGACACTGCCTCAGTTTCTCCCTGAGCATTACAAGTGTAACTGAGTGGAAGTTGCTAAACATTGCTGAATGAATTAAATAGATTTATTTACTTTACTACATATTTGGACCTGGGGTGAGGTCCTCTTAGGGTATAAGGCATCATGCTAGGGGGCCTTTGTGGAATGCTAAGGGAATAGCTTTTCTGTCTTATTTCTATAGACAAATCAGGTCTGAAGATAGGTAAAAGAGCAGTTATCTCTCTTTCCCTGTTATTTGAAAAGGTTGTTGCATTTTTCATTTTCTCAAAGAGGACCATGGCATTAGGGAGGTGATACCATGATAGGCAAATTAATTGGATTGAAGTAAAGGAGGGTTGTGCAAGATCATCTACCTTCCTTTACTCTCCAGAGCCATTTGGATACAAAGCAAGACCACTGGCTATGGCCCTGGATGCAGTGGGCAACCTGGTGTGGCTTCAATCAAACTGAGAACTGTTGAAGTTTTGCAAAGTATCCCTATAGGTAAAAGGGGTCTTCTGGTAGCAAGAAGAGACCAACTACAGGACTAGACACAGGACAGAATGGCATCTCTCTTATCTCTTACTGGCAGAAAGATACCTCAGCCACACTGAAGGGACTACTATAAAAATTAAAGGCATAGAGTCATCTCTATGGTCTAATGCAGTGTGCTAGTAGACCTATGTTGTGTGTGTTTGTGTGTGTGTAAAAGAGAGAGACAGACAGAAAGACAGATAGACAGACAGAGACACAAAGAGACAGAGGTAGTCAGAGAGAGAGAAAGAGAGAGAGAAAGAGAGAGAGAGAGAGAGAGAGAGAGAGAGAGAGAGAGAGAGAACACAATAGCACAATAGAATCATTTTTCCTCATTTAAGACAGCTTAGGAAAAAAATATTGAAAGTCAAAATTCTGAAATGTTCCTCTAGCTTAGCAGCTTAAAACATGGTAAAGTAACCATTACTGCAATATTCTGTTTTTTCACTGAGTAGCATTATAATGGTTCATGGTTATATAGTGCTTTGTGGTTTACACAGCGTTTTTCTCAAAGGTCTTTGAGCTAGATGGAAGAGTTATTATGGTTTATATTTTACTCATGAGGAATCTAATCCTTAGAGAGGTTAACTGACTTACCCATGGTCACAAACTAAGTCTGTTAGTTAATGGCAGACAAAGCCTGTAAGTTAGGTTTTTTATTTATCAATTCATTGTTCATTTCATCCTAGCAAGAAGAAATAGAAATTTAATGTGAGGGAAATTTCTCTATGTTCTGCTTTTAAAACTTTTTAAAGGGATTTATAGAAAAAGCAGAGGTATAAAGGGCATCTTTATATGCATAGAATGAAGTGTACTAATAATTCACTGAAAGGAAAGTGAGTGTGTGTGTGTGTGTGTGTGTGTGTGTGTGTCTGTAGGGGTGGGGAGAGAGAGAGAGAACCCTCAGATTACTTCTTTTCACAATAAATTTAACATTGTTTGCATTTTGTTTTTTCTCATTCTTTTTCCTTTTTTGATCTTATTTTCCTCACGCAGCATGATAATTGTGGAAATAGGTATAGAAGAATTGCACTTGTATAACATATGTTGGATTACTTGCTGTTTAGGGGAGGGGGTGGGAAGGAGGGAGAAAAAAATTAAACATAAGGTTTTGCAAAGGTAAATGTTGAAAATTATCTATGCATCCGCTTTGAAAATAATGTTTTAATGGAAATAATGTTAATGAAATGTTTTAATGAAAATGTTTTAATGTTTAATTAAAAAATTAAAAAATGAATTTAACATGATTTTAAAATAAATATACTATTTTAATGTTTATACAAAGAGAATGAATATGAAAATATATGTTTTTTGACAAAAAATTTAGTTTAACATTTCAAAAAAAATAGATTGGAAATACCAGCTTGATTTCATTTAATATTTTTGTTAGCTTTCTGCTTATTTAAGTAAATTTGGAAAAATCATCAACAAAATACAAATGATTTTTCTACTATAAAATATGACTAAGTGTTCTAAGATGACACAGATGAAATAGGTACAAATGACTGTTTTGAGCTGAATCTGTCCCATCAAGAAATATACCTTTTAGCATTTAAGAACATTCTTAAGGTTATTTTTAAAAAGAAAAAAAATATGATGTCATATAATAATGGTTGAACAGGTGGACAGAATCATGCCTCTTTCCTGAGAGTAAGGGTATTTTATTGAAAAAAGAAAAATATGTGAAATAGGAAGATGTAGGTATACATCCTGAAATGATTTGTGTGACAATGAGGAAGTTACTGAATTTTTATATTATTATATTGTAAAAAATAAGGGCAAAAAAATTTTAAAGAGGCATGGGAAAAAGTTCATTTGGCAAAGTAAAGTTGGCAGAACCAGAAGAATTATTTCTATGTTAACATCAATATTGAAAAAAAAATTCTGAAAAGCTTAAGGCTTCTGATCAACTAATTTATCAACCATGACTGAGGATTGATAAAGAATACTGATTACATTATGATTTCAGATGATAGTCTAACATTCACAATAAGAAATCCATTTCTGGATGCGATCAATGTGGAAATTTGTTTTGCTCAAGTATGCTTATGTGATATAGAGTCTGTATTTTTCATTCTTTGTATTAGTTTTTAGCTAATTTTTCCCAGTAGGTGAGGAATGATGACAGGAAAAATATCAGTGTTTGATAATTGTAAAAATAATTTTAATAATACCTAGCATTTGTATAACATTTTACAAAAATCGCATTAAACCCAAATAAGAATCTTGGGATGTGGATGCTATCATCAAATAATAAAAAGAGGAAACTGAGCACAAACAAGCTAAGTGATTTGCCCACTCAATAATTATCTAAGGGCAATTTTGAACTCAGGTTATCTTGATTGTAGGCCTAATATTCTATCCAAGGCACCACCTACCAGCTAGTTTTTGAAAAAGAAAAGTGGAGTTTACCATGTCTCTTTTAGCTAAGAATTCAGAGACTTAAAAACCTTTTAGGGAGGCAAAACCTTTAGTCTTCAAATATCAGTTAGGGAAAATCCCAAAGTTCTTTCCCCCACAAAAAGGTAGTGTTCATCTATACTTAGAGCCTTGGCTATGGTATTTGCTTTGTTGCAGGAAATGTCTAATCACAAGATTTGAAGCTGTTTTAGATTACCGAAAAAACATGTACCAAAGTAGCACCTATAACCATTAAGTTTGCTTAAAACTCTCTACTTCCTAGAGAAAGGGAAAGGATATCAGAATTAATCATTTATATTTTAGAAATAGAAAGTATTTTTATCGCCTACATAATTCCTTTATGAATAACTTGAATTACCAAGCCTATTAAGGAGAGGAACCTATGGAAATCAAACAACAAACAAACAAAACAAAACAAACAAACAAACAAAAAAGCAACTTTATAAAGGTAAATATCTGGTCCCATTCCCTTGCCATCTTACCTGCCAGTTTCCTAGATATCACCAGGAGCATGATTCTGCTCAGACACAAAGATTAAGCCCAAAGGGCAAGGTAATTGCTGTTGTTATCTTGTTCCATTTCTAATTTCTTTTAAAATCTTTAGCATCTAACTAGCTTCTTTATCAGCCAATAAGCTTCACTCCTAGGAAAATAAATAAATAATAAATAATTCACTTGTAGAAAAAAAATTTATCTGAAATAAATCTAGTCTTTCTTGAAGAAGTTTAATTTTTTTCATACTTTAGTTCTATATGCACTTTATTGAAGAAGCATCTGTTGTACTACTGCATTTTGCTTTCCTCTGGAGTAAATACTATGTTTTCATTTTTATGGGAAACATTCCTTTAAACAATACTGAAAAAAAAGGAAATGCATATTTCTGTTTTCACTTTAATGGATTGGAAATGACAGTTTGGAAGTGGGCAATTTTTGAAGGATTTTTGTGACATTGTACCAACTGTCTGCTATTTCTAAAATGGGTTTTGTTGTCTTCCCTCCCTGTATTACTTCCTCAAAATTAACTGGCACAGCCTTTTTGGGATCATTGAAAATGCTAAAGGAAATTTAGGTCACCCATATCCCATATCTATCTTGGAAAACAAAACTTAAAAGATAAAACAGCAAATAAAATACCACAAATAACCTGGTTTTGTGCCAAAAGCCTGAGCTCATATAATATGTCAATTATAAAGCATTAAAAACAGTCAGATTGCTGAGATTACTGAGTATTCTTATTGATATAATTTTCTTATAGGTTCCGAATTTTCTAAAGCTAAATGCTCTTAGATTGTTCACTTTTATTTTAGTTACAATTCAAGTCCTCAAAATGTGTGTTCAATGGAAATAAGAATACAATCTGACAATTTTCTTCTTCTCAGAACATAACAAAAAAAAAAGTTAAGACACCCACCTATTGTGAGAGTGAGATTTGAAAACAAGACCTAAATGTTATTTTCATCATTAAAAGGATTTCAATGGACGAAAGAGCAATTGGCTTGAAATATATGAATGGAAAGGAAGTTTAAGATGTGCCTTTTGCAGTATTACCTTGAACAAAAAAATTAGTAACTGCTCTTGTGCTATATTGTTCATGTTGCTGCAAATACATAGGTGAAAACAATTCCTCTCAAAATAACAATGTTATGAGCTCTTTGCGAATGAGTTTTAGGATTAATCACAATATAGAATCAAGAAGACCTGGGATACAATTCACCTTTGACATTAACTATGTGATCATGGGCAAGCATTCTAAATCTCAGATGAGGTTCTCATACTTATTTACTAAATCACAGCCAGGTTATAGTTTCCATTATTGGAAGGAGCTGATAGACCCACAGAAATTGCATATACATAAGCACACACATACATATATACACATATACATAGACAAACACACAAATACATACTCCCTGGGCTTTAGATACTGCAAGGATCACATGCACAGAATACTAATTACTTTAAACTTATAAAAACATAGATGCTAAGCTTCTTTAAAATTTTATATTTCGATACTCTAAAGTATAGGTGCTTACTCTGAGTGATTCAAAATTCAGATCCTTCCTATGTGAATGCACAACTCTTTCTATAAACTAAAACAGTTAATAGTCATCACAGGTTATTGTAAATTTAACAGAAAACAGCTACTCGTTTCATTCTTTCTGGTGATGGACTTTTCTAAAATCAGTCAGACTGGTCATCAGAAAACAATCAAACCATCCCTCTCTTGGCCAGTACTTAACTAATTATCATTTAGTAAATATTCAATACTTAATAAATAACATTATTCTTATTAAAACTTTTGTAGTTCAGTAGGACCTACCTTACCTTTTATTCCATTGGCATATTTTTGAAAACTTATCATCTATATGACAAACTGAAACATCACAGTAGAAAGAGTGTAGGATGAATTTATAATTCATAATTTATCACAAATTTCAGGGCATTAAAAAGACTGCAAATTAAGGATAGCAAGCTAGTACTGAAGAGGCAGGCTCCAAAGAATATAATTGCAAAGAATAAAGCTGATAAAAAGTAGAATATTATAGATATGTAAGATGGAGAATAAACAGGGTCCTCTCTTTTATGAAGTGGAGAAAAGATTTCCTCAGCTATTCTGTCTTTTATAGGATCAGCTAAAATGGGAAATGGTTGATTGTACCAGTACTTCTGCAGGGGTATTTAGAGAATATCAGGAAGTAGGGAGGCTGATGGTGAATCATTGTTGATCAGTGTAAGAACAGTTGGTATAGGAAACTGAATTGTGAAAAAAGAGAGTTGAGCAGAAAAAGGGAAATGAGTATATAATGGAAGAAATCAAGAATCAGAAAAATCCAGAGGTGGATCCTGAAATGTTTGGTTAGGATCATACAATTTGAACTGGAAGAAATTTTTAAGGCCATCTTGTCCATCCCTCATTTTATAAATAAGGCAATTAGTCAGTCAAAAATCATTTTTAGGCTTTGCATTTTTTAATATGCCAAGGACTGTAATAAACGCAGAGTAAAGCAAAAAACAATCTCTGCCCTCTAGGAGCTTATATCATAACTGGTAAAATAAAATATATAAGCAGTAACATATAAGTTAAATGAATAATAGATGGAAGTTAACTTTATATGGGAAAGAATTTGCATCTGGCCAACAAGACTAGGTGTCCTGGAGGAAGAAGAGCTTGAAGTTGAACTATATCATAAAAGAAGCCAGAAATTTTTTTTATTTTTTATTTTTTTATTTTTTTTATTAAATCTTTTTATTTTTCAAAACACATGCATGGACAATTCTTCAATATTAGCCTTTGCAAAAACTTGTGTTCCAATTCCTCCTTTCCCCCATGCCCTCCCCTAGATGGCAAGTAGTCCCATATATGTTAAACATGGTAGAAATATATGTTAAATCCAATATGTATACATATTTGTATAATTATCATGACAAACAAGATAAAAAGTGAAGCAAAATAAAATGCAAGCAAACCACACCAAAAAGAGTTGAAAATGCTATGTTGTGAACCATACTCAGTTCCCACAGCCTTTCTCTAGGTGTAGATGGCTCTCTTTATCATTGAAAAATTGGAACTGGTTTGATTCACCTCATTGTTGAAGAGAACCATGTCCATCAGAATTGATCATCTTATAGTCTTGTTGCTGTGTATAATGTTCTCCTGGTTCTTCTCATTTCACTTGGCATCAGTTCATGCAAGTCTTTCCAGGCCTCTCTGAAATCATCCTGCTGGTTGTTTCTTTAGTGGAATTTTTTTTAATTTTATTTGCATAACATATGTGTGGGTAATTCTTCAACAATAACCCTTACATAGCTTTCCGTTGCAAATTTTCCCCCCAACTCCCCACTCCTCCCCTAGATGGCAGGATATCCACTACATGTTAATTATGTTAAAATATTGGCAAATCGAATATATGTATACATATTTCCAAACTTATCATTGCTGTGCAAGAAAAATCTTATCTACACAAAAAGATATATCAGATAAAGGAAACACAATGTAAGCAAACATCAATCAAGAAGTATGAGAATGTTATGTTGTGGTCCACATTTCACATCCCTCTCTCTGGGTGTATATGGCTTTCTTCGGTGAACAATTAGAGGTGGTTTGAAACATTTCATTGTTGAAGAGAGCCATGTCCATCAGAATTGATGGTCATATAGTACTGTTGTTGCCGTGCATAATGATCTCCTGGTTCTGCTCATTTCACTCAGCATCATTTCATGTAAGTCTCTCCAGGCCTCTTGGAAATCATCTTGCTGGTCATTTCTTACAGAACAATAATATTCCATAATATTCATATACCATAATTTATTCAGCCATTCTCCAATTGAAGGGCATCTATTCAATTTCCAGTTTCTAGCCACTACAAAAAGAGAAGCCAGGAATTTTAAAAGCTGCAGTGACTTGCCTAAATTCACACAAACAGTAGAGATATTATCTTCTCAGGTCTTCCAACTTCAGGTCCAATTCTCTTTCTACGAGACTAATTATATTTTGCTATACTTACTGTGGTCTTCAGTCTCCTCTTCCTATGGCATCATTGTGATTTGTTGAAATGTCCACAAGAAAATGTTTATATTTATCGGGATTATGAGTGATTTTGTTGCTTTACTATTTTTGTGTGTGTGTTTGTGAGAGAAAGCATGAGAGAGAGTGGAAGAGAAAGAGAGGGGGGGTGAGGAAAGGAGGGAAGAAGGGAGGAAGGAAGAGGGAGAGGGAGAGGGAGGGAGGAAAAGTGGGAACAAGGGAGAGAGAAGGAGGGAGGGAGAGAAAAGAAGAGAATTGTAAAGCAAGTTATCATGGACAATAGCGCTAAAAAATCAGAACAAGCCTTCTGAAACCAGTTCACCTTTCTAGGATTTGGACTTGTGCAGCTAACCTCACTGGCTTATCCTGAGAAAAGACATTTTATAATCTGAAGAGAATTATGCAACACAAATGTTATATATTATGTATATATATTATATGTATATATTAATAGATGATATATAATAATATGATATATATATATATATATATATATATATATATATACATATATATATTAAGTACTGTTAATTTCCCAATTTGATGCTATTTTTCAAAATTTAAGAGGAAATCAGCCCAGAGGTGATGCAATGTCTTGTAGAAAATTGCAACTTGTAATATGATAGGACAGTCATTTGAAAAAGAATTTTAGAAAACAAAAATTGTTTGGACTATCTTTTTTGGTTTGTTTATTTAAACTCTTGCTTTCAAAAGGGAGCAGTTTTTTAAAGGGGGGAGTGGTTTCAAAACATAGAAAAAAAAGAAATATTCATTTTGCTGATATGATTGTGTCAATGAAACAGCAATTATGTATCAGTGTCAATGGAGCAGCAATTAGACATGTAAAGTCTCCAACTGTGAGACTTGAGATCAAATTTTAATCTTAAACTGTTTTCTTTTACTCTTTGATGGAGATTGCCGAAGTGATCATCATGAATAATACACCTCTTTATTTCCATTTCTAAGCACTGGGAAATCACATGTATCACTCTTCAGGATCTCTGCTTGCCAGCTGGAAGTGATATAGCTGATTGGAAACCTTATCAAAGAAATAAGGACAGACGCCTTGTGATTAAGTAAGAATGTGGGAAAATAGAAAAGTTATGCAGTTCTCATGATGAGGCTCAAGCCTGAATCATAGCTATTTGATTACTTTTGTTTATTCTAATATCAAATTTAATTTGACCTAATATTATGGAGTCCTTATTGTGTGTGAGATGCTGTGCTAGTCACTGGGAATGTCAAGACAAAATTTCAAATCTGTGCCTACAAGATTACATTTTACTTGGAGGACACATGTAAACATAAAGCTTGAAGAAATAATATTAACACATGGAGGAAGATTAGAAAAGACTTTTTAATAGTTGCTACCTAAATTGAGATTTGAAGGAATCTAGGGATTCTAAGTGAAGGAAGTTCCCTTAGGCACTGACTACAATCCATGATATAATGGTCAGGGCTGGGCAAAATTCAACAAGACTGTACCTGCAACATAGGGTATGGGAAATGAAATAATATGAATTATATTTGCAGAACCTTGTGGTAACTGGATTGTAGAACAGTTGAAATATGAATATAAAGTATATACATTTGATTAGAGTTTATATGGAATCATGAGATTTTTCTGATCAGAAAAGCCTCATATTGTGATCTGGGATTTATGAACATTAATTTGTTAGTTGTATGTAGGACAACTTAAAAGGAAGAAAAGCTATACTACCAAGTAGGAGAACATTATAATTGCCTAACTTAGAGTAATGACTGTAAGAGTGCAGAAAGGGACATAGAAAGAGGAGAGAGGTAATAGAGTCATGATAGGAATAGAATAAATAATACTTTGCAATTGATTGAATATAGGGTTAGGGGACTGAGGAGATGAAATCAAATATTGTACCTTAGTTGAGTGACTGAAAATATAAAGTTACACTTAATATAAATAGTTCATTTTTTTATAAAGCTTTTTATTTACAAAACATATGAGTGACCTTTCAGCATTGACCTTTGCAAAAAAACTTTTTTTTTCCCAAGCTTTTCCTTTCCTTCCCCTCACCCCCCACTCCTAGATGACAGGTAATCTAATACATGCTAGATAGGATAAATTATATGACAAATACAATACATGTATACATATCTATACAGTTATCTTACTGCACAAGAAACATCAGATCTAGAAAGAGAAGAAGAAAAATACAACCTAAGAAGGAAAACAAAATGCTTGGAAATATTCACAGAAAGCGTTAAAATGCTGTGTTGTGGTTCACTCTCAGTTCCCACAGGCCTCTCTCTGGATGTATATGACTAACTTCATCACAGCACAACTGGTTTGAATCACATCATTGTTGAAGAGAACCATGTCCATCAGAATTGGTCATCGTATAGTCTTGTTACTGTGTATAATGTTCTCCTGGTTCTGCTGATTTCACTCAGCATCAGTTCATGTAAGTCTCTCCAGACCTCTCTGAAATCGTCCTGTTGGTCGTTTCTTGCAGAACAATAATATTCCATACATTCATATACCATAATTTATTCAGCCATTCTCCAATTGTTGGGCATCCTTTCAATTTCCAGTTTCTTGCCACTACAAAAAGGGCTGCCACAAACATTCTTGCACATGTGGGTCCCTTTCCCTCCTTTAAAATCTCTTTGGGATACAGCCCCAGTAGAAACACTGCTGGGTCAAAGGGTATGCACAATTTGATAACTTTTTGAGCATAGTTCCAAATTGCTCTCCAGAACGGTTGGATCCGTTCACAGTTCCACCAACAATGTATCAGTGTCCCAGTTTTCCCACATCCCCTCCAACAGTTATCATTATCATTTCCTGTCATTTTAGCCAATCTGACAGGTGTGTAGTGGTATCTCAGAGAATAGTTCATTTTCTTTAAGCACATATATTCTAAATAATATCTAACACAAAAATAAAAATTCCAGAGTGTTTACTTGCTTAAAAATAAGTAAACAAATTGCATGTTTATTGCTTGACACTAGTGTAAATGAATCAACCTCAATTTCTTCATTTAAAAAAAAGGGCTGAACATTTGATATGAAGAAAATCCTTACTAAAGTAGAACTATTTACTCTGTCTCACTTAAAAAAATTTCCATCTTAGTAAATAAAAGACATAATTTAAAAAATCAGTTAAGTGAAGTTAGTGTGTGTATAAGGGTATTCATATTTTAATTCCTTCTCTGAACTTTAAGTATAGTCATTTATTCATATAAATCAAAAGAAAAAGATTTATATAAAAAATCATGATGTGATTTCCCCCCCAAAAAAATCAATCAAGGGAATTTAATGTTTTAACAAATGTCTTTTCCAACAATAGTTTAACTTCTTTACTGTAGTAATTTTAATATAAACTATTTAAAATTGATGCATTTTTAAAAAAAAATTTGTTTCCTATTGCTCTCTGGTTTACAATGCCAGAAAATGCCACTTTTAAAAATATTTTCATAATAAGAAGGTATGGTGAGTAGAACAAGTACAATTTACAGAATTACAGAAACAACATAAAGAAAAATAACTGAATGAGCATAGAACTAGAAGCAGTAAAATGGCAAATGGCAAACCATAAGTACAAAAGATTGAAGATGAAACATTCCATTCACTTGATAGATGCCACTTTTGTTATACATACTCGTGAATAAAAGAATTCAAATTATTAAGTGTTCATCCCTTCCTATTTTCTGACAAGCCAATCCATTTCAGAAACAGACAAAAACAGATGACCTATGAATACAATCTACAGCCAAAAAGAATATTATACTGACATTACACATTATTGTGTATATCTTCTGTTTTCAGACGTGAACTATCCATATATCATTTTGGCCATTGTTTATTCTCTTTATTCATCTTGGACTCAGCTCTTTTGGATCAGTTTTGTTGTTTCTGGAATCTCCTTGGCTCAAATCTTTCTGCTTGGCATTCTCTATAATGCTTCTTTCTATCTCAATTGGTAAGCTATGCTGTGTTTCATCTGTTTTTTCACTACTACTTATCCCCAACAAGCTAAAAACAGTTATCATCCTCCAAACTCCCCTTTCCTCCTCCAGGGACAGCTGTCAGACTTCTTGCCACACATTATAGTTGGGATATGCCAGTTATTTACATTTCAAAATAAGTAATGCTTTGGTGCAAAATAAGTTTGAATTAGTGTGATGTGAGAAGAAAACAATTATATCAGGGTTGCATTTGTTGTTGTTCTTTGCACACTTAGAGTTCATACTTGCATTGAAAGTCTTTGAATTATATTTGACTTAGATTTTTCTCCTTTGGATGATACATTTAACCAAACCTGATTTTACTTATATATCACATAACCATTCTTCTTAACATTTCCTAATCATTCCAGAGAACATTAAACTGATCTTGTATCCATTTTTTGTAAATCATTCTATTCTATGACTGCCCATATTTTATATGCTTCCTAAGTTATGTTTCTCTGGTTTTGAGTTAAGTTCACAAGCTCAACTTTGCTATCTGAGATAATTGCATTTAAAAGTTCAGTTTTTCTCCTAATCATTGTTCTATTCTTGTGTCAAGCAAATCTATTTTCCTTGAAGGATACATATATATTACAGGAAAACTGCTCTGTTACTTCATCAGTATTCTCTATCCTTCAAGAAAATCTAGTCTATAATTTCTGTGATATTAACCAACTATGCAAATGGATAACACCAATGAGTTTTCTATAGCAATAAAATGGAAAGAGATTGTTGTTTGCCTTACAACCAGAAATTTAAGACCATTATATTGCTCCACACATTTATGATGCTTCAGACTTTGTAACCAAGCATACTGTTTTCCTTGAATATGACGTTTAAGTTTGGTAACCAATTATGTTGTTTTCTTCTACTTTCCCCATTGTTTCCAGTTTCACTTGTCTTTCAAGTACATATTATCCATATACTGAAAGAGGTGTCCATTAATCTGCTGCATTTTCTGTTTCCTTATCCTTTATAATATTTGATAGTCAGGACATAGTCATATGTGCTTTTTTCCCATTTGCATTATCTCTAATCTCATTTCCTTATGATATCAAATTTGGAGAGGAGCTGAGATGCAGTAGTCCACCCCCTTTTGGAAATGTGCTCGTTACAAAAAGTTGTCTCTATAAGCCTTTCCCATTTTGAATCCTAGCTTGATCCTAATGGCCAGCTCACCAAAACTTTTCTATCTTGTTGTTTTAATAAATTCCCTATTAACTTTCTTTTTTCTGAATTTTGCCTCTCAAGGTGAAGGCCTGACCATAATTTTTTTTTGGTTAGTAGAAAAAAAATCTGATGATTATATATATGTACATATATTTCATATCTATTTCTTTACCATATAAAAGATTTATTTTTGTAATTTTAAAAACAGTTTTCCCAAAATATTGAGAATATTGAGACCCTGTTTTTAAGTCTTATGATCTTGTATAAATACCAATGAGCCATATATACTGCCCAACTATTATGTCTTGCTTTATGAATGACTTATTCTACCTCCCTTTCTGAACAATATTTCTCTGACACCTGTTTAATCCACTTTTGTCACTGAACGCTTTGATAATGTATTATACATTAATTGTATATCTATGCTAATATATCTATGCTAGTAAAAAAGCTTTCTATTATCCATTGAGTTACCTATCTTTCTAGTTTTGGGGAAACTTTTAAAGATTGTAAATTTATTTAGGAGATTTTCCAATGTATAATCGTTTGTTTTTTCATCTTTGATAATCATATGTCTACCATTTTAATGCCTTCCTTATAGAGATGGTTGAATACAAAATATATGCTCTGTACTGTGTTGTTTTGCAGATCAATTCCATTTCATCTGATCATTATCTTTTTTTGTAATTAAATTTTTAAATGCAATGTAATCAAGATTATTCAACTTGAGTTTCTCATCAATCTTTCCATAACACTCTTTTCCTTCCCCTCCATATGATTAGAGAGCTCAGTAGTCATTTCTCTAATTCTCATTTTAAAAGGGAAAGTTTTTAAGTCTTTGACCATCCTCTTTCCAAAAAAAAAAAAGCAAAAACAAATCAGTATCTATTTAAACAGCTGTTGTCATATAATACTGAATTTCTTGGTGTTGCAAATAGAATAATTGTATCCTAGCTCATTTGGTTTCCAGGCTATTTGGTTGTCTTTGGTATGGCAAATTATTTGCTATATTAATTACCATTCATCAGGGAATTCACCCACTTTTTTATTTTTGTGTTATGTATTTTAATAGACCAAGTTAGTATTGTTTCAATTGTACACCATGTCATTTTATTATTCTTATATCATAATTAGATTCATCTTTAACAAATTGATGATACCTGAATAACTAATTTGGTTGTTATTAACATGTTAATTAAAAAGCTTCCTCTTTTACCTCCTCTCCCAAATCAATTTTATTTTTGGCATTTTCAGTATCCTTTTTGTTACTACTATCTTAATAAAGAATTTTCTAAATAAATAAATAAATATGTATACATAGTTTTGTATGTATAGTGCTGTTTGCTTCTGTATCATCTATAAAACTTCAACTTATTTCATATACTTCAATTACATTTCAAAAATTTTTTACTCTCCTTCAAAAGACCCACCTTCAATAAGCCCACCTTTAGTTAGCATCAAATTTTAATAGAATTTCTCTAGTGTTCTATCCTTTGGTAGCAGACATCAGCAGAAAAACTGTAGCTATTTTTATGATCCTTTTGCAAATTCTCATCATGAACTTTTCAATGAGAGATGATCTAATGTCCCATGAAATTATGTTTCTGGTTGCCTGTGGAGCTAGCTTTTTTATTTGTCTCTCCAAGGAAAACCTAGAGTCCATTGTTGCTTTAATCTATAGTTTACTATTGTTTTCTGGTTTCATTTGCAGCAGAAATGTTGATTGATACACTTTAGTATTTACAGTAGCATGTATAATTTTTGGTCAGGGACAAGGAGTTCACATTTGGAAAACCAGATGGTATTTTAATGGTTATAAATTATCTAGAAATCATGTGATTCTTAGTGACTTTTTTTCCTTCTCATCATTTTAAAAGTACCACTACAGAAATGGAAAATGACACTATAAAATCGAGCACCAGATATAATCATTCTTGAGAGACAAGGGTTATATTCATACTTTAAGACAATATCTAAATATGAGATTTTGAGAGATTTCACACACACACACACACACACACACACGCAAAGAATATATGACATATACTTGAATATTTCTGTAAAACAAGTTCTGACTAAAGGTAACATTAAAATTTAATGGCTTTACCAATGTAATAGGAATGGTAAAGAGCCAAAATATGAAGGAAAAAAATCTACTTCTATGTCCTCAAATTATACAGATAGATAGTCAAGTATGAGAGAAATGATTGCTTTTCTCTTATATTAATCACCCTTTTTTTGGTTAGGCTCGATTAGATATTGTTTGATTTATCCTATCCTAAGTGGTCTGTTCACTTATGAGCTACCTACCCTTTCCCTATGTTGATTGATTGAACCTAAATTATGTTTAGGGATATAATCTGTATCTCTGAAAAATGCCCTTTCCTCAATATGCTTTGGATCAGTCATCTGAACAATACAATGAGAATGTAGGACAAACTTGTCACTGTCATTCTCTTTTCTCCAAATTCAAGTTAGTTAAACTTCATCTTTTTAATAGGAATCTTCCCACTATACTAATGAATGACTCATTTGTATTATGGAGAGGAAAATACCAAGAGTGAGATACTGGTCTACCTTTTTAATATTTCTTTTATGTACAATGTAGTCAGTTTGTATTTAAGTATCCTATTGCATAAAAGGGGTACAAAGAATTAATGTATGTTAGAAGAAACTTATATAATATAACTACATACATTAATGTAGAGCACGTATAAGGTTACCCCAGAAGGAAATGTAGTAGAGGTTGGGAATGCTGAACCTTCTACAACGTACCCAAAAAAGTGGCAATTTATCTAACTTTTCCTTGAAAATCAAAAATGGGGGGGGATCTACTACCATTTTCCAACTCCTACCTATAGGTAGCTCATTCCATTTTTAGCTTTGTCTCTTTGAAAGAGTTTCCTTATTTCTTGATATCCTTCTGAACTTCTATTCATTGTTCCTAGGTCTATCTTCCAGGCCATGGAGACCAAGTCTAATCACGTGGTGACCTTTTAGTCTGTCAGGTTTGGAAAAGAGTCTTGGTTCCACTGAACTCCATGTGCATCCCTCACTTATGGTAGCATTGGGCCTTCCTCTAATATCTCATTCCAACTCGAATGACCATGTATTTTTCAAAATCAAAACTCAATAGTTAGTTTAACTGTTTATGTCCTAGATGCCTTAGTAGGTAAATTGCACAGTCCACTCTATTAAGCCTGTGATATTTTCACCTGTTCTGAAAATTCCAAGTATTTCTTTGTTCTTCTATAGCTACCTATTGCCTATACAGTGTAATTTTCATTTACTAACTTGAATTTCAAGGGTCTAAAAAACCTACATCAAGCCCAACTTTCCATCAGGACATATGTATATGAAGCTATATTAAATTTATATCTTTAATTTATATTTAATTAAGATGTTTGTCACTAGGTTCATAGGATTTAAAAGTAGAAAGGACTTTATAAATTATCTAATATAATTTCTAAATTAAATTTTAATTAATTAATTAAAAATGAATCCTTAAAAGGTTAAGAATCTTATTCAATGCCACAAAGATGATTTATAGAAGAACTAACATTCCAGAGCTTTTTCAATTGTCATTTTATGGGGTAGTAGTACCTTATTAAATTATTTGATTAATATAAATGAAAACAAAAAATAAGTCTTACAATTAAGAGATTATTCATGAATGAATTAAAAAATTAAAATATTATAGTATGCTTATTTAAATTTTCTCTAAATTTTGTAAATGTCAAACTTAAGATAAAAAGTCTTACCTGTCTTGCAAGTCAGGTAAAGCATGAGATTATATAACACAATTTTGTCGTGGATCCAGTAAAGACACCTAAATAATTTTCTCCATTCTTGTTCAGTAATAGGAATAGGAGAGAAGTTGAATTGAGGAGTAAATCAAAATTGATGTTTAGAAATAGAATGAGCAGTGAAAGCACAAACAGAAACAAATTCAAACTCTTTTTTTCTTTTGTTTAGTTTTGTTTTTGGCTTTCTTTCAAGGTTCTGTTTGAATTATCTTTTGAACCTTATCTCTTAGTATTTCAACATATTCTACTAATCAGCAAAATGGCATTATAAAGTACCCCTTTTTATTTTCCTGTTAAACTTAATTTGTGAGTTTTTTTTATCTGAATTTAACATCAAATAAAGTCAACATAGCCATATAAAGAATATGAACAGAGGGAGCTAGGTGGAGCAGTGGATAGGGCACCAGCCCTGAAGTCAGGAGGACCTGAGTTCAAATTAAATTTTTTAGAAAGTCCTAGTAACAAATATTCATAATCAAAAAGTGTTTTTTCATACTTGTATTCTTTATAATATTGGAATCAACAGTAGAATTCACCAGTAAATACAGGTCGCCTTTAGAATTGTCTTCCCCTCTCCAAAGTTAATTTTCTTAAGCATTTTTTTTTCTTTTTAATATCAGGTAGTTTAAACATTCTATTTCTTCTGTAAATCTGGTCATTTATGTTTTGTAAATATTTGTCCATTTAATCTAATTTATCTGCTTTGTTTTTAAATAGCTAAGCAAATAATTTTGTTGATATTTCCCTTTATTTCATCTTTAAATATGAATTCTTTTTGAATTTTGATTTTTTTGGTTATGTGAGTTTTTTTTTAATGAAAGTGTTTATCAGTTTTATCAGTCTTGCTTTCCATTTTCTCACTCTGAAAAAAACCTACTTGCTTTATTTATCAATTTATTTATTTTGGTTTTAGTACTATTACTTTGATATTATTCTTTTATTAACCTTTAAAATTATCCGAAACTTCTTTGTCCATTTCACTGATTTATTTTTCCCTTTCAAGACTGCTTTACCAGTATCCCATAAATTGTGGTAAATTTCATTTTTTCTGCTTTCTCTGATAATTTTTTTATTACTCTAATTTGTTTCTTTTATTTCTAAGATTTGTTCGTTTATCCACCAACTCTTTAGGATTCAATTATTTTCTCTAATTGACTTTAATTATTTCAGCCAAGAGTCTTACTTCCTATAATTTGTATTATATAAAAATCAGTAAAGCATGTGTTTAGCTTCAATGTATTCATTTGCGATATTTTACATGCTGTAAAACAAAGCCAATTTATGTAAATTTTTCATACATAGCAGAGAAATATATATTCTATACATTGTCCACCAATAATTGACAGAGATCTAATATTTCTAACTTTATAGAGTTTATTCTTAGCATTTAACTGCTTCCTTATCTTTTGATTACATTTATCATCTTCTACTATAATTTTAGTATTCATTTCTCCCTATTTGTTTTTATCTTTGTCATGACTATTTAGATACTATTAGATGTTGTATGTTTATATATATATACATACATACATAGCATACATATATGTATTAGCATAAAATATTGATATTGATTCTTTATCTGTGGAGCATTTAAATGCAATATGGCTTCCCTTGTTCTTTTTCATGTCTTTGTCTGCTATTGCCTCATCTGAATTATGTTTGCCAACCTAAATTTGTGTTCACTTAAAGCAAAACAGATTTTGCTCTAGTCTCTATTTTGATACTATGAGAATATTTGTCTTAAAAGTTTTGTAGATTTTTTTTGGGGGGTGGGGGTTCTGCTTTCTAGTCTGCTATGATTTTTTGTTTTATGGGTAAATTATTCCCACATTCACAATTATAAATTTTAATTATATATTTTTTCCATCTTGAACTTCTGTATTTTGTTCCTTCCCTCCTCCCTTCCTTCCTTGCTTCTTTCTTTCCTTCCTTCTTTTCTTCCTTCCTTTTCCTATCTTCCTTCCTTAGTAGTATTAGTTTGATATTATTCCTTCCTTCCTTCTTTTCTTCCTTCCCTCCTTCCTTGCTTGCTTCCCTACTTCCCTCATCCTTCCTTTTCTCCTTTCCTTTACAACTTTCTCTTTGTTCATCTTATGAATCCATATTCTATGTGATCATAAATCCTTTACACTTCCTTCTACTTTCATTTCTAGCATAATAACCAAATTTGCCCCATTTTGTTTTTTTTCCTAAGAGATTAAAGAGAGTGGATCTACCTTCTGGCTATTCATTTGTATTATTTAAATTTTTCTATGACATTTACATACAATGAAGTTCTCAAATGAAACTTGTTTCTTGCTTCATTAGAATTTAAACAGTTCATCATTTTATATTTCAGAGGTTCTTTTTGTGTGGCATGGACTCCTTTGGCACTCTAATGAATCCTATGAACCCCTTTGTACAATAATATTTTAAACATAGGACAATGTGTAGAGTTGTAAATCAACTCAATTATATTAAAATATATTTATTATTTTATTTTAACCTAACTATTACATCCTAAATGCTGATTTCACTCTACGTGGACAAGCTATTATTTTTTTTTGTCATTCCAATTGTGACTCCAAAATACTTGAAATCCTTCTTTCTGGTTACTCAAAACATGCATTTGTTCATTTATTCATTTATTTATATATAACTGATAGCTCTGAGTTTTGACTATAATTATCACTTCAGTTATTATTTTGGGGGCTTCTTTCTGGAGATATCTAGTTGATGCTTTCTTTTTTCACCTTCTTGAGTGATTCCAATAAAGCTAAGTTTCACTTGTGTTATCCTGAAATATTGCAAATCAATTCCTTTTTGCCATGGTTTTTAGGGAGATAAAAAACTTCTAAGAGTATCTCTCCTTGAAGTGTTTCAAAATTAGTAGTTTTTTTCATGTCATATAAACTATATATTTAAAAATAGTATTTCTTTAATATTAATGATTTATTATTTATTATCTTATTACATCATTGATTTTTGGTTAACTCATTTTAAGTCACAATAAATTAAATAATTAAGAATTTATCTACATATTCTAATTTATGAATTCTCCTTGCCATTCTTTCCTCACTAGTTGTAGTGCCCACTAACATTGCACTTCGTTGTTCCCCTTTCATTTCTTTCAGATACTCTCATGGTTCTTGTAACAGACTTTTTTTTTCTTTTGCAGCTCTATATGAATCTCATTCTTTTTTTTTTTTTTTGTATGTGGTTAGTTCTCTAGCTTCTGTCAGGTGAAAAGATTTCTTCATCGTCTTAGATATTTTTTCTTATGTTTACTCATTTCTCCAGTCTGTTTCTCAATTAAAGCTCTGTGTTTGTGTCTTATATGTTACTTTCCATATCCTTGGATAGTGTAAACAAGCTTAGTTTTGGATGCATTGTTTAAGATTAGACACCACTTTTTACAGGATTTCCATAGTTTTGCTGAGACTTCTAGTGGATTAAATTAGGTTGTGGACTTGATTTCTTCTCTGAGTCTTTATTGTAGAGCTCTGAATTTTGAATTTGTTTCTGTTGCTTTCTGTGTGTTTGACAGATCTAAGTTAGATATTGATAAAAGTGATGGAAGGTGGCTTCTTTCAAGATACTAGCAGATTTTCTTCTCAGCTACTGCCCTTGCTATTTCTTCTTTGTGGCTAAGGTATTTGTGTTGTATGTTGTCTTTCTAAAATGCCTTAGGATTATTCTGTATCTGTGTCCCTGCAATATGTTATACAGGGTTACTCAACCTGCACAATGATCTTCCCTGTCTTCTGTTATGTAAGACAACTTGTCTAGAAACTGAGTAGTCTAGACCCTTACAGTGTTTTGGTTTCTAACTGACTAGGGCTTTATTTTTTTTTTGAATGGGTTAGAGTGAGGGAATTGAATTCATATTAATTCGCTGGAGTCACACAGTTAGGAAATATTATGTGTCTAAGGTGAAATTTGAATTCAAGTCCTCTTGACTTCAGGGCCAGTGATGGAATATCCATTGTGCCATCTCACTGTCCTAGGGTTTTATCTTTCAAGCTTTCAGAAAATTCTGGGAATCATTGTGTGGAGTATTAAGTGAAATAGAAATACTTATCACAATTTCTCCTAGTCTTTCTTTATGATTGTACTTTCTGGTGATCCAGGCTTCTCTAGTTCTTAACATGCTCAACGTGTTCTCTAGTTCTTAAAAAATGACCAATTCCAGATCCTTTGAAGTTTCCCAGACCTAAAGTTTTTTTTTTTTTTTCGTTGTTGTTGTTGTTGTTGTTGTTGTTTTATTTCTTGCTCTATTCCTGATGTCTAGGGTTTACTTTCATCCCTTCCCCTTTCTCCTTTAAGTTTAAGTTAAATGAGACTTTCCTTGTTCTACCTCATCCTTTAGACAGCATATTATTTCTGCTGCTCTCAGAATTATTTTGTGGATACAATTGTTTCTGTACGGAATATGACTCTTTTCTAGATCATGAGGTTTGTGAGGGAAGGGCCTATTATATATAAGACAAATTATCTTACCAAGTGTTTTAACACAATGAAAGCAATTGGTAGCTAATAAATATTTATTGAGTGTGAATTTGTTATGAACATAAAAGATGGATATTTAATATTTGTTGAATATAGAGTCAAAATCTAGCTGCAAAGTGGCTTGAAGTACAAGAGAATTTCCATGTATATAGTTGTTCATGAATGCTATGTAATAATAATGAGTAGTGTTAAGAATTAGCATTATTTGGTAGTAGTTTTCCTGTTGGAAATTTCCTGACCTCATTCAGTTCATTCTT
The DNA here is from genome assembly GCA_023553655.1 of Myrmecobius fasciatus. Taxonomy (NCBI): domain Eukaryota; kingdom Metazoa; phylum Chordata; class Mammalia; order Dasyuromorphia; family Myrmecobiidae; genus Myrmecobius; species Myrmecobius fasciatus. Next base: position 9,511 of record JAJPUD010009147.1, on the reverse strand, counting down.
CTAGTGGCCAAAAGGAGTACCTTATAGACCTCCTTATCCAGAGGCAGTGTTGGTAAAATGTTTTGAATTCCTTGCAAAAACTTTTGGTTAATGGATTTTTGTGTGTTCAAGAGACTCTTTGCAGGACCAGTGCAACAATGAATCATAAAATGATGGCACTAAATCACTACCTAGATGGTTATTCTCTCAAAGAAGACTGCCCATCCAAAAAAATAATCCTACACTATTCTTAAAGCTATTCATAGCATCTATTCACAAATAACATACATTTCCATTGTTGACAAAATACTACTGAAATATAAAAGCCATTTTCCTAATACCATGCTTCTTGCCTTTTTCATCCTAATCCCCGTTATGCCTAGTGAAAATATTTTTCCTTATATCTTCTTTTTAAGTTTGAAGAATTTAAAATTGACCTTTGGTTGTCAAAAAATGACTAGAAGTAGCAAAGAGTAGAGGTGGGAGATATAGGGAGCAATTGTATTGGTTTTTTTTGTAGCCAATAAAGATAGTAAATAGACATTTGTGAAGCAATGAATATATTCTAAGCACTTTATTAAATCCTGGGCATTCAAAACAAAAAGTAAAAATACAATCCTTGCTTTCAAGAATATTATAGTCTAATGATCTAATTTAAGGAAAGGAAACTGAAAGAGGGGCTTATGGAGAGGTAGGTTATGTGAAAGAGGGTGGTGGATTATTCAGTTTGAGGAATCCCAATGAAACATTAAAGTGGGAAAAATAATAAAAATTTAATAGTAATGCCACAGATGCTTCTGAATAAAATATTCTTTTGAAGGATTCTTGATTTTTCATATTCTAAGTTACTAAGTAAGATTTATTTATATTAATACATATAATTTCATGTTACACATATAAATGTGAAATTATATGCATTATATCCCATCATTTTATATCAAAATGCTGTTGCATTTTTATCAACAACTGACTTATTTTTTCTACATAGGAACAAGTAAAACATAGTGTCAAGACTAGAAAGGAAGTGGATTAAGAGCAGATCCCAGGTCCTCTGACTCTTTAATTTTCATTCTTTCATAATGTCTCAGGTTTCTAACTAGAATGAGAAGGAATATCAAAAGATCATTAAGTCAAACTGTAAGCTTAAAATTAACATTCTCTATAACATCTTTGAGAAGTGATTATCTAGCTTAAACTTGAACACTTCCATTTTTTGGAGGCAACTAGGTGACATAGTAAATAGAGTAGATAGAGTGATTCTAAATCAAAAAGCTGAAATTCCAATACTGCCTCACATACTTATAATCTATGATACTGAGCTAGTTCTTCCAATTTTCACCATTTCAGTTTTCCCATCTGTAAAATAGGATTAACAATATTATATGCCTCACAGTGTTGTTGTGAGGATAAGGTAATATAATCTTTGCAAAACCCCTTATAAGTTTTAAAGTCTTACATTAGGCTTATCAGTTTGTATATATTTTGTATAGCTCCATGAAGATCATTCTATCTTTACCAAAACTATCCCTTCTACAAATTTCATCCATTGTTCTTAATTCCTTTCTCTCTTCCTTGAAAAATATCATGTTGCTGTTTAATTTTCTTCATTTTTATTATTACATTATATTATTATTTTTGATGTAACTATTTGGATAAATGTCATATTTTCCGCCTAAACATCAATCTTTTTAAGGTAAGAACTTTAAAAGATATTGTTTGTTTATCTTTTAGTCTCCAGCTTCTGATAAAGAACTAGATATGTGGTAGGTGTCTTTTAGGCAATATTTTCATATTGCCCCCACTGTTTTCCTTTCCCTGCAACCAGATAGTCATGGAGTGAAATAATTATACATTGCTGGAATTGGAAGAATCTTTAAGTTGAAAGGGGCCTAATAGACCACATAGTTTAAATCATACTACAATTAAAGCTTCCTTTACAATATGCTCAAATAACTGTTGCCCACTGTATACTTGACCTGTGGAAATGGTAAAACTTCATGCTTTCCAAAGCAAATCTTTATGGTTATGAATAGTTTTAAATGTTTGAAAAATTTACCCTCATATGAAGACTAAAATTTCTTTTTTGTAGTGTTCATCCATTGCTTCTAATTATTTCTTCAGAACTCAAGAAGAAAAATCTAATTCCTCTTCAATTATTATCTTCACCCTACATATGAGAGTCTCTTGTTTCCCTCCTTGAATTCCCATTGAAATACCTAAACACAATTTTCCAAGTATTTTCTAATGAGGGAAGATGGAATATTTCCTGTAGCACTGGAAATATTAGGTTCATTATAATCCAGGTCCAAGATTGACTTAGCTTCAGTAGCTTCATTATTTCACTCATGAATCTTTAGTCTCTTAGAGATTCCCCTTTTCAGCAGAAACATTGTTGCTGTGGTTTTCATTTTTGGCTTCCTCATCTCATTCTTAAGAGTTTTTTGTTTGTTTGTTTGTTTATTTTGTTTTGTTTTGTTTTGTTTTTTAATCTCTGTAAGCTAATTCCTTGGACCTAAAGAATTTTGGTTTGTAGATTCCTACCTGTGATACATGATATCCAGAACTGTTTTCTCTAACTTTTTCCAAGGGTTTTAAAGATACTTGATTAATAATACTGTTTATTGTGGCATACAGGTAGGTAGATAAATAGATGGATTGATAATTTTCTGGTTAATGGTCATTTCATAATCAAATTTTGGATGATGTAATTATAAAGGTAATTCAAGTAACCATTTACAATTCTGTTGCTTCAAGTTCTTATAATTTCATGCTTAGTCCTGTCTTTTTATGAACAGGGTTTAATTGTTTTGCCTTCTTTTTAACTAGCTTATTCTTTTCCAATAAGTTATGCCATTGCAGATCCATATGCTGGCCATGTATCCTAGCCTACCAATTGTTTGCAGTACCTATAATATCAAATATTTTTCTTCCTATGGTATTATAAAAGACAATGCAGTTTTAACTGTGAAGCATTTTATGCATCAATAATTTTAGAATTGTTTATAATGTATCCTCTCTTACCCTCTCTGATATTTGAATTAAATGAAGAGATGGAGAAAGTAGTCATGAAAATCAAGTGAAGAAAGTTTAAGTAACATGTGTAATTAAAACTATTGAAAGAATGATGAAGTCTAAAAAGACAGCTATGTCAAATAAAAGATTTGTATTCTTGAATTAAGTCTATCAAGTAAAAGTCACACTTTGGTTGAGTGGTGAGATTAGTAGCCTGATGGCATAGTTGAGGGTTAAGAGAGGAGAAAGTCATGGAAAATAAAGTTTTTTTGTAGGAGTCAAATTCAAAAAGAATATAAATACAAAGAATAATATATTTAAGGAATGATCAGATCTAATCAGTTTTTTTTTTTTATTTTAAAGGATGGGGTAAGGTGAACAAGCACATTGGGAAGCAATAAAGAAGGATAATTGATAGGTAAAGATTGAACATTAGCTAAGGAGTAGGATATTTGAGGTTTCAATTACCTGGAAAAAAAACAGGAAAAACTGGGATCAAAGGTATGTTTGTACAGATTGGCCTTGGAAAGAAAGACTATTTCATTATCAAATACAAAGTGGGAAGTAGGAGAAATTAAGTTTTAAAGAGAAAAACTTTTGATCCCGAGAAGAAAGGAGTAAATAGTGATCATTATGACAGGCTTCAGTGTTTTCAGTGAAGTAATGGTTCTTTCCATGTCCCTGAGTTTCAGTTTTGATTCTTCTAAAACATACTTTTACATGCTTCACAGAAATATAATGTATCTGGCAAAATGTTTATGATAAAAAGGTGGGCTTATATATAATCCAGCAGCTTGAAATCAGTGGGAGTCTTGTACAATCTCACAAATATAATCCAGCATTACTCTTACTTATACTCAATTCTTTCTTGAACAATAAAATGTTTTAAACTATAAAAAAATTTTAACAAACATTTCATTTATGTTATATAGATATATTATTCTGTTCCTTCATTGAGAGAACTATAACATGCATTCTTAGAAATTCTCACGTGATCTACATCATGACTAGCATAAATAGAATAACCTACTCACGTAAAGAGGATTAGACTTGTTGAAAGTTAGAGGAAACCTGGCTTTGAATGTGGATCCATAATATGCTAACTGGATGACTGCAGCAAGTCATTTATCCTCTCTAAGTTTAACTTTCCTCAATTTCAAAATGATGGCAATAAAAAACACATTACCTGTCACTCACAAAAAATACTTTGTACTTAAAATAATTTCTCAGCCTCAAAGTGTTATAGAAAAGCAAGGTGTTAGGGCCATGTAGCATAGAACAGTACAGTAGGTTTGGTTTTGATTTAAAAAAATAATTTTTAAAATTCCAAACAAATATAAACAGATGCCTTGAATAATGATAGCACCATTTTGAAAGAAGAAATATTGAGGTATCTGCTGAGCTACAGTTGAAACTGGTGTTGTTTTCCTGCTATTTGAGCAACTGTTGTTTCTTGAGCCTTGATCATGCTGAGTTTTTTTTTTCCCATCCCAGAGGGACTTTTGGTACATGCAACTTGCCTGTGACTGAACCAATCTGTCAGTGACCCATCAGGCTTTTGCAAACACACTATTCTGTGAAAAAGAAAAGAAAAATGTTCATGTTTTGTTCCTGAAATTTTCTTGGGAAACTAATTTAATTTGTACTTTGGTTTTGAGCTTTTGCTAATGATATTTGGAAAGCATATGTGGTCAGAACACAAAATATGATCACCACTGCTCAGTGTTTGAAAATTTGGAAATCTGTTTCTTCATGGAAAATATATTTGTTAAACATTTATATATTATAGATTGCTCACAGGTGTTCAAGTCTACCCCTTCTCAAACTAGAAATAACATTGTAGCAAGCACTCTTTCTATATGTCAAGCCCTGTACTAAGGACAGGAAATTCAAAGAAAGGCAAAAGAAAATCCCCACCATCAAGGAGTGCTTACAATATTAGAAAAGAGCACAAAAAAGCAGCTACGAATCAGAGGAATGTTTGATGGGAAGGGATCTGGGACAGGGAGTATGATCAAGAAAGCTAGAGAATTATAGTCAGGTGGCAAATTAAATTGGTAGTCTAGGGCACTCATTTTAAATGAAAGATCCCTGGAGGAAGGTGGGAGATAGGGACGGACCCCTTGGAGCAGATGGTACTGATAAGATGTACATTTCAGAATGATGTGATCCTGCAGGATAAAAAGCTTGCTGAGACATGATGGTCAAATCCAAAGGGATGTAATCAAATGGGAAATCATTTTATATATTTTTGGTATTGAAGTATTATGGTGTACTATAGTAGAGAGATGGCCTTGGAATTAGGGACGGAACTAATCAAACAGCCTGAATTCAAGCCCTCCTAGTGAAACATATTGGTTGTGACCTTGAACAAGTCTCTACTATTTTAAGTAATAGAGACGTTAACCCCTATATCTTAAAAGACTTTTCTTATGGATTAGCTCCCTATAATATCAATGAGACTACAGATCTAGTTCCTATATTTCTTTTTTTTTTTTCTTCTTCTTTTTGCTGAGGCAATTGAGATTAAGTGACTTACCCAGGGTCACACAACTAGGGAATGTTAAGTGTCTGAGATCACATTTGAATTCAGGTCCTCCTGATTTCAGGACTAGTGCTCTATTTACTGTGCCAGCTAGCTGCCTTTCTGGTTCCTACATTTTCTAATTACTTATACCAATACTTGTTTCCTTCTATAAGATGTGAGTTCCAAGAAGACTTTCATTTTCTGTTTTATAGTCCCAGGCCCAGTCTAGTGCTTGGCATGTGGTAGATGTTTAAAAAAATATTTCTTAATTTGTTTATTCATTACAATCAACTTTAATTTTTGCACTTGAAAATATCATCCTTTTCCCCCTTTAAACTGTATTGTTTCCTACATTAATTTAAAAGTTAGATTGTATCTTCCTTATACTCAATCTTTATTTTTCTCCCACCTCCCCTTGTATTTTTCCTCCTGTCTTTCTATAGAATTCCCTGAGTTACATTTGTATTAACCCTCTAAAACTAAAATTGAAATATTACAAAGGTCATGTGATCAACAAGATGGATAATGATATATTTTCTCTCTAAAAGACTGTTATTTCTCAAATATGGATTTTGAAAGTCAGAGATAGAACAATATCTCTTTTCCACTACAGTGCTCAACACTTTATAATATCTCACAGATTATTCACAGTGAGTCAGCAGTCACATCTGCCAGTTCTTTCAGTAGTTTGAGATACATTTGATTTAAGACTCATGACTTGGAATTAATGAATATATTTTAGTACTTTTTAAATATGTTTTCACAAATTAAGCTTTGAGTGAGGCATACACACAATGCAATGTCCTTTTTATGTGATAAATGAAGGTCAGACTATGCTAAACAGACTAAAAATTTGAATTAACCTATAATTCAATTAGAAGAAGATAAGGACAGAACAAGAGAAGCCTGATACGGTGGAAGTTCTTTTATAAGTGTATTCTGTGGGAGTTGCTAAAAACTAATTTTTAAACATGAGAAAATGTACTTATATTAATTTTGCTTTACTTCTTTACTTTTTGAAAAATTATTTTGCCATACTATGTAATAATGGGAACATAGAACAATTAGGGAAGGACTTCCGGAGTGGAGCCAAGATGGCAGAGAGCAGAAAGGACTCTCTGTAACCTCCTCTACCCTTCCCTCAAATCAAGAGCAGATTAAGCCTCAAAACTGGTTTTGAAGTAATAAAAAATCCAAAAATATTTGACGTTCAACACATTTCTATAGGAAGATGGATTGGAAGAACTTCAGAACAGGTCTGTTTCAATCTGGCAGGGGGACAGACTGCCTAACCCAAACAGCAGCACAGAGATAACAGGGCAGGGAGCTGGAGTGGAGAATCAGAGCATTTTGGCTTCCATGTACCTGGGAGTCTTCTGTGGGCCTCTTGGACCAATCTGTCCTGATTGCCAAAAGGTGGTTTGGTAGATAAGTTTTTTTTTTTTTTTTTTTTAATGGGGGGTAGATTGTGAACCACTGAGTCCCTAAAGAGAGCTGACTTTGCTGCCTTTACAAAGTACCCTTAAGAAATCAATCAATCAGCAGAACCACCCAGCACCTGAAATCAATCAATCAGCAGAACTGTCCCATGGAAATTTAAAGCAGCCTTGAATAGACTTCAAGCCTTAAAAAAATGAATAAAAAATCGAAAAAAGTACTCTCAACATAGACACATTTTATGGAGAGAGAGAAGAACAAACCTCAAATCCTGAAGTCCTTAGAAGTAAAGCAACTCCAGAAAAAGGCCCAAAGGGAGATATGAGCTAGTCCCTATCTCACAAGGCTTTCTTTGAAGATTGAATAAAGGATCTTATAATGCCATACAAAAGAGCTATCAAAAATGCAAATTTACCGAAAAACAAAATTGGTAACATGGAAAAAGAATGCAATAAACAAAAATTCAATTGGTCAATTGCCAAAGGAGCTAAAAAAGGTAACTGAAGAAAATAATAGACTAAAAATTAGAACTGAACAAATGGAAGTGAGTGACTCAATAAAACTTCAAGAATCAATCAAACAAAAGCAAAAACGAAAAAATACAAGAAAATATGAAATATCTCCTAGGAAAAACAAATGACCTGGAAAACAGGTCTATAAGGATTATAGGGCTTCCTGAAAGCCATGATGAACAAAAAAAAGAACCTAAACATCATCTTACAGGAAATCACAAAAGAAAACTGCCCAGGGGGGCGGAGCCAAGATGGCGGAGTGAAAAGGTGACTCTCTACCTCTCCTCCAATGTTCTCTCAAATCAACAATTAAATAAGCCTCTGAACTGATCTTCAAGTCAATGAACTCAGAAATATTTGGCCACTGCTTTTTGGAGAACTTCATATCAGGTTTGTCTGACTAGGACAGAGAGATAAATAGATGACTCCTGTGTAGGTCAGAAGTGAGGGTGGGACTCAGTTCAGCTCATCCTGGCAGAAATTTCAAACTCCAAACTCCAAATTCCAAACACCTGGAGTTTATCTGAGGCACTCAGGACACTCTGCTCTGATTGGGGGCAGGTGTTCTGGCAGACTTGCCTTGATTAAGGAGTAATTCAGACTTAGTCCTAGCCCCCACCAGCCCAGCACCTTAAGTTAATTTGCCGAGGTGCCCCAGGGCAAAGCTCTTCAGCCACCTTTCAGCTGCCTTTTTTTTCCCTACCTTAAAGAGAAATCCAGGCTGTCTAAAAAAAAATGAAGAAGCAAAAGAGATCTCTCACCATAGACAGCTTCTATCAAGGCAAAGAAGTGTTGACCCCAGATACTGAGGTTCCTTTAGACAAAATACCAGAAGAAGGTATTAAAGACCATCACTGGTCACTTTTTCAAAAGGCCTTTCTGGAAGATTGCATAAAGAACCTCAAAAGAGAGCTGGAGGATAAATGGGAAAATAAACTGAAATCAGTGCAAGAAGGATACAATATCTTCCAAGAAGGATATGATGCCCTGCAAAAGAGATATGAAAAAGACACCAATTTATTGAAAACTAAAATTAGTGAAGTGGAAAAAGAGTGCAATGAACAAATTGGCCAGTTACAAAAGGAGCTTAAAAAGGTAACTGAAGAAAACAAAACTTTAGCCAGTGAATGACTCAATAAGACTTCAAGAATCAGTCAAACAAAATCAAAAAAATGAAAAATTAAAAGAAAATATGAAATATCTCCTAGGAAAAACAACTGACTTGGAAAATAGATCTAGGAGAGACAATCTAAGGATTATTCAACTTCCTGAAAGCCATGATGAAAAAAAAGAATCTAAACACTATCTTCCAGGAAATCCTGAAAGAAAACTGCCCTGAGTTTGTAGAATCAAAGGGCAAAATCACCATTGAAAGAATTCACAGATCACCTCCTGAAAGAAACCCCAAAATTAAGACCCCAAGGAATATCGTGGCTAAATTTCAGAACTATAGCACCAAGGAAAAGATTCTGCTAGCAGCTAGAAAGAAACAATTCAAACACCGAGGATCAATAATTAGAATCACACAGGATCTGTCATCCTCCACATTGAAGGATCGAAGGGCCTGGAACCAGATATTCCAAAGGGCAAAGGAACTTGGATTACAACCAAGAATAACCTATCCAGCTAGAATGAGCATTATCCTCCAGGGAAGAAGATGGTCATTCAATGATATAGGTGAATTTCACCTATTTCTAATGAAAAGACCGGATCTGAACAAAAAATTCGACACCCAAACACAGAACTCAAGAGATGCATAAAAAGGTAAAAAGGAAAGGACTCTTGAGAACTTTATTTTTACTAGGAGGATACTTAAAGTTTGGGGGTATAATTAACTAGATATTACTTTGATTATATGAAAAAGAGAACTAGAGAGGAAAAGGTTGTCATACTGGGGAAAAGAGGGAAAAAGTGGTAAAATAAAATCTAAAAGAATAAAGGAGGTAAAAACAAAGTAAAATCACTTGAAGAGGCAAAGAAAACCTAATATAATTGAGAGAAAGATGGGAGGGAGATGAGCGTTGTGTAAATCTTACTCTCATCA
>JAJPUD010009146.1:33443-78571 GCA_023553655.1 Myrmecobius fasciatus | reverse complement strand
ATAAAATATTGGGGAGAAAGTCACTGTAATTGTTCCATCTGTCCTGCCTTTTATGGACAAACTATTACATGTTTTTCCACCTCTACTTGCTCATCTGTTTCTTTTTTATTCATTTAATATTGAAACTTTTTTTCAAGACTGATGAGTGACCACTAAGATACCAAACACAATGGCCTTTTCCAAATAATTTTCCTCTTTCATTTTTCTTCTTATGCTATTTTTTTCTTTTTATACTTCAAAAAACTTTTTTTCTGGACACCATGCCTTCTTATATTTTATTGTTATAGCTGCCTCCTATCTTTTCTTCTATAAATTTATTTTGTCCATATCAATTTCCTTAGCTTCATTATCATCCATTTCCTATCCCTTTCACTTTGGCAGACTTCATTTTGCATCTTGTGCTGTTCCTTGCTTAAACTCCATGGAATAGGATGCTTGCACATCAGCTACCTCCTCAGTCCCACACTCGCAATCCTTTATTTTATGTGTTGTCTTCTCATAAGAATGTAAGCTCCATGAAGGCAGGAACCGTCTTTCATTTTCTTGATACTATCCCTATTACTTAGCATAATGCCTGATGCAAAGAACATGATAAATGCTTATTTTATTGGATTAGATTGATTCTTCATCAAAACTCTTATTCAGATCTCTGCTCTGCAACTTCCTACCTTTGTGGCCTTAGCCAAATAATGTAATCTCCCTCCGGTTTTCAATTTCCTCAGCTACAAAATGAGTTCTTTTTGGCTTTAAGTCTATAGTCCTGTGACGTGTTTTTTCATTCTCTTCTATGAGAATTTTATCTCTTCTCAAGAATATAACTAAAATCTCTATGCAAACCATACACACAGACACACACACACACATACACATCAATAACCACAATAACAACAAAAACTCTAATATTTCTTGCAAATACATTCCTGCATCTCTAAGTGCTTAATGGACATATTCATCTTGGTGTACTAAAACATCTAATACTTACCATATGCAAAATAACTTTTTTGCCAATTTTTTCTCATCTCCTTTTATGGCAAAACTATTCTACCATTAATTCAGTTTCATAAAACTTGTCATTTTTTTTGTTTTCTTCTTTTCCTTCTTATATATACCCAATAATTTCACAGGACTTATTGGTTCTTCATCCTAAATCTCTCTGGATCTCAATTTTCTCTTTTCTCACATGATAAGTACTCTAGTTTTGACTCTTTACATCTTGCATTTAAATAACAGCAATAGCTCCTCAGTTGGCCTTCTTGTTTCCAGGTTTGTCCCTTTGCAATCCATTCTCCTCAAAGCTGAAATCATCCTTCTGAACACATTATGCCCCTCTTGCAAAGACTTCAAACTTTCTCTCTTATCTCTTCAACAAATTTTTCAGTTTGATCTTTTTAAGTTCCTTTTTTTCTCTTCAAGGTTAACAGCACGTTTTATCTGTAAGAAATTCTCTGATGACCTAAAGTTAAATTATTGTATTACAAAGTATTTGCAGACAAAAATTAAATCACTTTTGGATGCTTACTTCAAAGCATAGTAACACAACCATAGGTGATTCATGAAGATTGAATTATTTCAACCAGTGATACAAATCAGAGTTTTAGACATAAATTGTAGGTCTAGATTTACCATTGTTTAACTTCATATTCTGGGGTCAGCCACCTAATCTCAATAGACCCCACTTCTCATCTGTTAAACCAAATAAGACTAAATGATTCCTTTAAAATGATGCCTTGAAAAATTTCCCTTGGTCTTATTATTTTTTACAGGAAAGTATATGTATAAAAGTAGTCTCTAAAAATAAAATGGATATGTAATCTCATGAATTATCCCTCCAGTGATAGAGGGTATAACTACTTCATGTCTGACCAAACTGTGAAACTTTTGTCTGTGCCATCCCAAAAATCCACTTGAATTGATTCATCTAATGTGTTAGGACACTTTCTTGTTTTCCATCAATATTGTCTGTATATCAGGTAAACATATAATCATTTACCAATTATCCCTTATCCTTACCCAGAGTAGCCCAATTTTTTTCCAATCGCACATTTGGTTGATGGGATATTTTATATCACTTTTTTTTGATAAGTTTTCATTTGAAACAGTCACAATATTCTTGTGCCCACCATATACTTTCCCTATTGCCTTTTGAATAATACATTAAATCTTTTGAGACTAATATAGTTTGAGATGTGAATGAAATAGAAGGAACAATAACTCTTATTAATTCCCTGTATGAAAACATGTTTGGAATTTTTCTACTTACAAATTTACCTTATTTTTTACACTTTAATATTTTCTTGGATAAAGGAGACATTTAAGTTTCACATGAATGAATGAGTTTATTATGTAAGGAATAAATTTATATATGTACACATATATCAATACATATATATACATACATAGAAATTACATATTTTATATTATTATAAAATATTCAATTAGAAAAACATACTATATTCATACTTTCATGAAGCTACACACTATACTTCAACTCCAAAAATGTTGAAATCATGATTTACTTCCTGTCCAAAAAATTATACCAGTTTCACTTTGCTGTTTTTGTATGCTTGCAAGTTGTTTTTTTTCCAGATTGTTTTTCTTTCTTTTTAATAAACTGGCCTGAAATTTTGAATATGCTAGGAATTATGTTGGTAATACCCAAAAGTAAAATTAATGCTTAGTTTTCAACATTGTTCTAAAACAGATATGTGACTTAGTCAATTTTATTTTGTGTAATTAGATAGTTCTAGGGAAAACTTCAGATTTCTTGAGTATGCCAATAGAAAAGACAGCTTGATTTTCAACATTACAAAAAAGCCTTTTTTCACAGGTGGGATTTATTGGCTCAGGTTGCTAGTTAAGTATGTGCCAAACACTTCAACATGGGGGTCAACATATTACAGAGATTTCAACAACGACCAGGCTGCCAGAGATCATTCATGCTTCTGTTATCCCTGACAGTAGCCCTAATATGATGACAACATCAGACTTTCTCTGGCAGCAGTTTATAAAATGTGCAGAAATATAGCAGCCCGTAAAGCACAAAAGAACTCCAGGACCTAAGCAATCCTTGATTGTACTGAAAGGAGAAGAATCATTTTGGATATTTGAGGTACTCACCTGCCTAGAAAGTGTCAGAACAGATACACTGCTAGCAAGGAGCATTGCATGTCATTCTGGAAGGGGACGGCTAAGTTGAACATCTTGTTTTTTAAATAAGAGATTTCAAAGAGTCATGAGCAGGAATTTTTGTACCTGGGGCAAAATCAAGAAGTTCAGATGGACTTACCCAGAGTGTGGTTACTGGGAAGAGAAAGCAAGAAGTCTTTGACACAGGGAGGTTTCTATTTGATTAAAGACCAAAAAATATATGGGGCAGGGATGCTGTTGTTTGGGAATAATGCTCTCCCTACCCTCTAAATATTGGTTTTTTTTTCAGGCAAAACTATACCCTAGTTATGGTCCAATTCAGTAGAATGCTGAGACTTTTTTAGAGACATAAGTTCTACAATTAAGAGGAACTTTAACAATTGCATAATCCTACTTCCTCCTTTTTTAAATTTGTGGGGGTTTTATTTTTTTTTGTCACACAGGTAGTTTTATTTCTGGATTTAAAAACAGATAGTTAATTTTGTCACTTTGAATTTTCCATAAAATTCCAATAAGCTTGTATAAGTCATGAATCTTATCAACCCAATGGCTCTTCCATGTAGCACATAGGAAACCTCTTTGTTATAGGTCACTTTGTAAATAATCACTCTTGGACGTTTTCCATAGCTGTTGGGAATTTGGGGACTGTGATGGCAATGATGATGTGGAATGTTTACTAAAACAAGTATTCAATTTAGGGATTTTTTGGTAAATTGAAAAAATCTGAAAAGGGGAAAACAAAGGTGTTTGACCTCAAGACTTTAAAAAAATACATTAAATACAAACATCGACATCCCAGGAAGCAATAAGAAAAAAAATGTGCCATGGAGACTAATTATATTGTGCTCCCTCATCTGCCTATTATCCCTCTAGCATTTTATTTTCAAGAAGCTATGGCCCACAGCTGAAAAGTAGACTTATGCTGTTATGATCAAAACCCAGTAGCCCGATACTGCCAGCATCTTGCTTGGTAGAAACACATTTAAATGATAATAAAACAGCAGTATAAGATGCTCCAGTTCATAGTCATTTCAGAATGGTGTGACTTGACTGTAACTGCTGTCAAGCATTTAAATTGTCCTTCCCTGAATATTTATTCTAAATTTATTTTCAGTACATCTTGTAATGGTGTTACTAACCAGTGTACAAATCTGAATACAAAGGAACTAGAGAAAAAACATTTTTTGCTTACATGAGAATCTTTTTTTGTTTGTTTTGTTTAATGTTGGAAATTCTACTTCTACTACTATGGCTATTGAAGGGGCTGATTTATAATGGTACCGTTGATTATTTACTATGTTATCAAGAAATAAGTGTAGACTTGCTACTGATTTACCAAGTACTTTATGCAAAGCCCTAGAAAGTGATTTATCTTCAGTCCTTAAATAATGGCACTAGGGCTTTCGAAACTGTCCCTAATTCACAATGTCAACCTGGAGACGAGAGACTCCTGAGTCAAATGAACTCCCATGAAAATAGATCTTGCCAGAGCACCCACACTCTGCACTGAAGATTTGAGTGCCAGAGTGGAAGGTGCCAAGAATAGCAACTGGACATGGCAAGTGGAATTATGGTCTTACTATTGGCCTGGAATTGCTGGGACATCATAATGTTTAAACTTGATTTTTTGTTACTGGACTTCTTTGCATCTTTAGTGATGAATTTCACTTCCATGTAGATCTTTTATTGGGGGATTATGACATTCTGATTTTATCAGCATAAAAATTCTTTACTCTGAATTGTTGCCCTTTAATAGATTTCAGAATATTTTTTCCTTTCAGTCTAATTCTAAATGGTCTATAAATCAAGGCATGCAATATCTGTACACCTGTAATAGACAATAGTATTAATAGATAATGGCACAAAAGCCAGTTTATGCATGTTACTTTAGATAAATTGAATGTTCTTCCACTGTTTTCATTTATACTTATATTGCCTCTCTATTTTTCTCCTCTGCTTCTAGGCTGCTGTTTTAATGCCAGAAAAAAAGATTTTATGCCTTGATGAATGAACTCTGACAGAACGTCAAGACTTTGGTGCTCAACCATCTATTGAAGTAATAAAGAGAAGTGTCACTTCCTAACAGGTAAGTCCTTAACTCTACTGAGAAGAAATTCTGCAAAAGAATTAATAGACCACAAAAGTGTTTAATCTTTGACACTTAACAACAATGCTATTAGTTGCTATTGAGCTGGTAAGTTATTTAATATCATTATATTTTAAAATGTACGAGGGAGTAAAAAAAGACCAAAATTCCTTAAATCAATGAATCAGTGTTGGAAATCGATAATACATAATTTGAATAGTCACCCTACAAATATTTGTAATCAGCTCATAGATGGCCTTTAAAGCATCATTATATTCAAGTCTATTTCCTATGTTATTCTTATTTCTGTCAGTTCTCTTCATCTTGTGATAGGGGTGCCTTTTCCATATATAGTTTGAACATATAAATATTCAATTAAACACAATGAGCTAAATCTTATACTCTGGAAACCCCAAATCCTTGAATATGAAGGTTCTATGTTCTAGACATAGTAATGTTAATATACTGGAAAGAATGCTCAACAGCAACAACAAAAACAGTTACTTGGGTGAAATCAAGATGTCAGATCAAGCAGGAAATCATTGTAACTCTCCCATATTTGCCTCTAAAGAATCACAAAATAGCACCCTAAAAAAATCTGGAACAGCAGAACAAACAAAACAGTCTTTTAGCCCGAGAAATTTGGAAGATCAGCAAGAAAATCTGTCTCTAGAGTAAAAGGGGAGAGCAATCCAAATCGGAAAGCATTCCAGCAAGCAACGGAGAGCACCTGAGTTCTGATACAGGAGAACAGGTAAACACCACCCCAAGGAATCCCCCAAAGCTTTAGAATAACCAAGGAAACTGGCAAACACCAGATGGATTCTGAGAATCACCTGGTGTTTCAATGTAGCCCTGGGCAAATAGGGCATGGTCCAGTGCCCAGACTTCCCCAGGGCTCAGCACAGCCTGGGCAGTCATATAGGCTCCAACCCTAAAGCAGGTGTCAAAGCACAGAGACAGCCTCCAGAGGTCAGATTGCCAATTAATTTAGGGTAACCCTTCCTTCTTCCCACACTTCCCATCTCCCTAAAATGGTAAGCAGTTTGATATAGGTTATTCATGAGCTGTTACATTCTATCTCATATTTATGATTAGTCAGCTTAGCCAATCTGACAGGTATGAGGTGGGTACCTCAGAGTTGTATTAATTTGCATTTCTGTAATCAAAAATGATTTAAAGCACTTTTTCACATGCCCATAGATAGCTTTGACTTCTTATCTGTTAACTGCTGATTCATATTCTTTGACTATTTATCTAGTGGGAAATTACTTTTATTATTATAAATTTGACTCAGTTTTATACATAGATACACATGAGGTCTTTATCAGGATTGCTTGCCATAAAGATTTTTCCCAGCTTTCTGCTTTCCTTCTAATCTTGATGGAATTGATTTTGTTCATTCAAAAAAAATTGATTTAATATAATCAGAATTAACTATTTTATATTTTTTAATGTTCCCTGTTATTTGGTCATCAACCTCTAACTCACTTCATTAAGAATTTGGATGTTATACTACTTGGTCCATATGTTCAGTATTGATATTACTTCATTGTCTTTGGTACCTTTTAGCAAGATACAGTTTACTTCCTCATCCCTTTTAATTGGGTCTGTTTTCCTTTGCTGAGACCAGAATTGCTACCCTTGATTTTTTACTTCAGCCGAAGTATAATAGATTGTGCTCCAGCTCCTTATCTTTACTCTGTGTTTCTCAGCTTCAGGCATGTTTCTTGCCACATTGTAAGATTCAGGTTTTTGATTCACTATGCAATCCATGTCTTTTTTAATGGAAAAGTTCATCCTATTCACATGCACAGTTATGATTTACTGTTTTTCTCTCCATTGTTTCTTTCCTCCTGTTTGTCCTATTTCCTTTTACCCTTTCCCTACTCAACAGTCTTTTGCTTCTACTACCTCCCACAGTTTGCATTCTCTCCCAGCACAGTTTCTTTATCTGTAAAATAGAATAGTTGTTATGGGGGAAAATGAATGAAAAAGAGGATTGGAATGAAATACATATTATTTTAGTTATTGTTGAACCAGTTCTTGGGTTGTTGTGACCAGAGGTGATCACTCCTGCCAAGTCAGTGATAAAGAGAAGCAAGATAGACCAAAATTGAACTAAGAATAAATAAAAAGGTAATTGGATACACCAGAGCCACCACCTTGTCAAAGAAGCTTAAGCATAATCTAGGCTGGAATAAATATAGAAATATTATACATATTGCATTAAACAAAAATCAAGATAATAAAATTGAGAAGAATTATTGAATGGCATTAGAGAGGAATAAAGGTAATGAAGCCCATGAACAAGAAAATTATAAAAAAAATCAGCAGCAAGTAGATGGTATAGTGGTTATAATGTTGTGAATGGAAAAAGGAAGACCTCAATTCAAAACCAGAGTCAGTCATTTATTTCCTTTTTGATGCTAGGCAAGTTATTTAAACTTTCTGTACCTCAGTTTTTTCATTTATAGAAAGGTCATAGTGATAGCATCTATCTTATAATGTTGCTCTGATGATCAAATGAAAATTATATGAAATTGATATAATGAAATCAAATGAAAAATATATGAAAAAATAAATGTCAAATGTTTTTCATTATATATTCACATATATACATATATATGTATTCATTCTATTAGATTTATTGTTTATTATAACTATATATATATTGTGTTATTGAGGTATGAAGGACATGGATCTATATATCTGAGGTGAAACCAATCTTTACACCTTTAAACTAGAGCTATGTATGGTACATTATATTAAGACACACTGGATCATGAATTACATGTTAGAAACTCATCCAGAATCTTTTACTTTTTTATGCAGGTGAGTTGGTCATCTATATTTATTTATGAGGATTTTTTTATATACTTTAACACATTACTACACAGCCGAAATATATCTGATGTTTTTGCTTTCTTTTGAGTAATTGCATGACATCTATCATAATTTAATCTGTTACAAATTATATTCAGGTCTTTAAGTTTTTTTTAAATTTATTTTTGTTAGAATTTTCTGGATTTGCAATGGAAATACTGAGGTTATTAAATATAGTAATTTTGCTACATACTTTTCTCTTTAACTTAATTAGCCTTTTTTCTATTTGCTTAGATGCTATGCAATACAATGCACATATATTATTGAAATTGAATATGGGATATTAAATGTGTGTGGCAGAGAGAATGATCTGTGATTTAATGATTTAGGCTCATGCCAGACTCAAGAAAGTCTAAGTAAAATTCTTATTCTAACCCATCCTGGCCGTTTAATGCTGAATAAGTCACTTTAAAGCTTTTAGTATTCTAGGCAGTTTTCTAAGATTATTAGTTAAAGAGATGTTGCTGATCTGAATAGGTAGGAGTATTTTCCACATATGAGGGAATCATTCCTTATTATAGTTTAATTTTATATCAATGAAATTGCAGTTTCAATCCTTACTCCTGCTATTTCATTATCTATGGTAAGTATACCTATTAACTGTCTTGAAAACTTTGTTACCTTGCTTGATTATAATTGTCTGTCCTGGCTTTTATTGCTGAGACAGAAAATAGAATCCATTCTTCATTTTACGTCTATGTATTTCTTGTAAATGGCTTTTTAAACCATTCTTCAACCCTTATCACTTTTGTGGGTGAGTTCATCCCATTTAGAGTTGTAGATGTGATTATTAAAGGTGGGTTTCCATACCATTTTTTCTAATTCATAATGTTTGCCCCCAGTGTTTTAGCTGTGAAGTAGAGGGTTATGAAAAAGAAAGAAATGAGCAACACTATTAATCTATAATTACTGCATATACTTTCAGGAGTATTGATCAATTTTTACCAATTTTTTTTCTTTTTTTAAAAAAAATATTGGTCTGAGATAGTTCTCTGAAAAGGTATATTCATAGTTATGCTGGGAGTAATTATAGTAAAAATACATAGCAGTAAAATTCCATTAAAAAATACACATCTACAATTGTAGTGCTTTCCTCTAATTCCATTGTTCTTCCTTTTCCCTTTGCCCCAGACATTGATTATTTTCTTTTCTTTTTCCTTTTCTAATCTATCTTAATATGTCCTTTATGATCGATCATTCCATATTGAAGTTTAATTGCAACTGTCCTCTCTCTTATTTTTAATCCTATCTCTCTCTCCCTATTCCTGTTACTTTCCCTAACAGTGTATTTCTATAGAAAAGTCTGTTTGCTAAACACTTTTCTATTCACTTAACTGTCAGAATCTTGAGATTTCTGTTCTTCCTACCCCTTCTTCTGCATTATTTTATCATTTTAATCACATGCTTAAAAGATGGAGTATTAAGTTCTACTCCCATTTCCTCATTTCTTTCTTATATATTTCTTTTTCCTTTCCTTTTTCTAACTCTTTTAAAACTAACAAAGCATTAGTAAATCACACAAGGCTTATGATTGTCTTTCTTAACCACCCGCTGAGATCCTAGAAGCCTAGAATTCTGAAAGGACACGTCTATCTGCCTCCTATTTGAACATAAACCTCCCTGAGCCTGTCTGCTGGCTTCTATCTTTGGACACAGATGCTCTGATGATTTCAAATCCCTGTTTACTAGTGGTCAGACTATCTTCCATCCCTTCCAGAGATGCCCCACAGTTTTGTTCTTATTTAACTGAATTTCATTAATCCAAGTTCTCTTCCCCCTCTTCCTGCCACCTCCTCCAAACTTTGGGGCAGCCCCTCGTATAGCTGGAAGACCATATTGCTGGGTTTTTTGTCCTTCTTTATCACTGGTGGCCCTTAGGACCTTGCCAGAAATTATGGGACAGAGCTGGGCTTCTTTATGTAGGCATCTTAACCTAAAAGTCTCTGCTTCCTCTCCTACTTCATTATGTGTAGGCAGTGAAAGATGGAGATTGTGGGGGATTTATGGCAAAAGAAGGGGATGGGGAGACAACATCTTGCTGATCTGTGGTTTTGATTTTACGTTTGGGATGACTAGCATATACAAAATTTGAATTCTCCGAGCTCGAAATGTGGAGACTTATAATTTTAGGGGTGAGTTAACCTTGGGGCCATCTAGATCACTACCCTCTCCCCCAACTCACTTAATAGCCAAGGAAACTTATTTTGTGCAAAAGGGCCCATCCACAGAGGGAGGAAGACTTGCTTTAATTAATATAGACAGTTACAGGTAGAGCCCAGTTGGGACACAGCTCTGAAACTCGGTGCAAGGCTGTACAACGTGATCTCTAAGGTCAGCAATTGACAACCGCAGCTGCAGAGGGACGAGACTCTGAATGCTTGCACAACTGTGTACATTTTTTAAACAGCACAGTAGCTGTGGAGAAGGTAATCTACTTCTCAGTGAGCTTGTTCTTTTACCACAGGCAATAATCTACTGAGAACTAGAGTTCCCATAACATAAGCAACTCCCTTTGTGACTTTCAATTGCTGCAGGTCTGTAATGGTGCTTGGCACTTTAATAATTAGTCTACAGGGAGCCTTAATAGAGTAGGGCAACTGTTTTAATTAACTTAATCCCCAGTACATGAGTTGACCATTAGACATCAAATCACAGTTTAGCTCCAAGAGTATTTGAACTCTGAGGAAACCACATTTGTAACTACAGTGGGGAGACACATTATCTTGTGTTATAAAACAATGCAGCTGCAACCAATTTGGGTTCTTTGGCCCCTGCTCCACTGGTAAATGGAAGTCATTATTTCCATTGGAATGAAGGTATAATGGAAATGGCAGAGGAGGTTGGCTTGGGGTAGCCAGCTATGTGTGTTGCCCCAGTTCATGAAAAGAAAAAGGCATTTAGAGGAATAATAGCAGGGCAGACATTTGAAACTTGCTGGCGATTTATTTTTAGCTGAGTAAGAAACAGGCTGCAATCCTATCGGTGGAATTAATTCTGCATAAAAATGAATGGTGTTATAATGATGAGTAGTGCATCTTTTTATGCACTGGTTATTTCCTTTATGTTATACTTGAAAAAAATATGTGGTTGAGTATTTTATTATTGTACTTTAATACTTTCTTTTGTTGGCTGTATTCCTTAAGGATTTATACCCCAGCAGTCTTTCTTTGTCTTGTGAAAAATACTTTATCCTTTTAGTGAAAAAGGAAGGGGTGCAAAATACTTCTTCAGAGTTGGGTTCAAATCCCATCTCAACCATGAAAACTTTCTTGACCACATCCATTCAAAGTGATTTCTCTCTCCTGAAAGTACAGGGAAGAAGTAAGTTCTTTTAGAAAGAGAATAATAAAGCTTTTGTGGTAGAGGACCTGAGTTATGATTTTAGCTCTATCAATTAATTTCTTGATCATGATTTTATTCAGCTGTAAAAGAGTGGTTTGGACTTGATGATTTGAGGAGGAGGGGTTCATTCTATCTCTAAATCAGTGATGGTGCAGTATTATTTGCCATATATAATAACATCTAAGAATAAGACACTATCTGGGCAAGGATTGGCTCCAACTTTTAGAGCATATAATTTATTGAACTGGAATTGAGCCCTTGCCCTTCAGCATAGGGACAGATTCCCAGCATATCAGACTGACTTACACAGTTCAATTCAACAAATGTTACTCAGCTAATACCACGTCCTTGGCACTGTGCTAATCAATGCGTGCCAATGATCACCACTTACTTCATTTCATACAATATAAGGTTCTTGTAAGAGGTATGCTCCTGGATTGGACCATTTGAAAAATAGTACTAGGAACCTTCTCCTGACTCCTCAGGATTACTTCCCTTGAGAAATCCTTCTCTAAGAAACTTAGTAGTAAGCCTATAAGCTACATGTGTATAAAATACTATTAATCAAGTATTGGGCCCTACTACATGATCCAAGGAGTGTTGGGGGCACTCTATCCCTCAATTAAACTTCATCAACTAATCTGTTCTGACTGGATTTGATGCTCTACATTTCCTCTAAGTAACCTGTAATAATGTAGGGAACCTATTTTTTTGTCAAGAATCCCTGGCAGACATACAGAATTCAACTTGAGATCCGCATAAAATCCTTTCTACACAGGTCAGGTCAAAATTTCTTGATGGATCCTTGTACCATAAGCAATACAAGTGGCATTCTAAATAGCCAATTCAGTTTGGGCAGAAAGAAAACTGGCTCCCATACCTCTTAAGAGTTATCATAAATAAAACCAGGAATTTGCAGTTGATTACTGAGGCGTTTCTTGGCCAGCAAGCAAAACTTATTTTTAAGATTTTTATGTGAGAGGTCTATAAGATAAGACAAGGAGGATTCATTTTTTTTTTACTACAACAAACAAAAAAAATCCTGTATTTTCTGGGAACCTGTATTTTAAGGATGTAAAATTCATGTTTCTCATATTATTGTAGCATTCACACAGGGCAGAGGAGTAATACAATATTTATTAGTACATCCACATTCAAACAAGCAAATATTATCATTAGAAGAAAAACTGATCTGACTTGAAAGGCAACATCAGAAAACTGACTGTACATTTGCCGTCTTAAAACAAACAAAAAAGTGGAAAACTGCCAATTTTTCTCCAGTGAATTCTGACAACTATTTGTGAGAGGTATGCCTAATGCCAGCCCTCCTAATCATTAAGGTTTGATGTTAGGATTAAATAAAGTGCTGGCAAGTCATTGAGTAGTTAAGAAAAGAGGATTACTTACTTTTTTTTCCCCCTAATGCAGCAAGGATATATCACAGGACTTCAAGGCCACTTAGTTTCTTTGTACACAGCCCACCTTATCATTAGAAGGAACCATGTCTGGTAAATAGAGGAGGATATAGTTGGTGCCTTGTGTGATTTTCAGAAATGCAGTAGTTTTGGGAGGAGGTGTTTTCCATCTCCATGTAGGTGGAACTTTTTATATCTTTAGTTGATCAGGAAGCTGCATGAAGGAAGTCAGGGGCTAATATGTTCAGAAGGAAAGCTTTGGCATTTTCAGGGAAATCTAATTCCTAATTTAGGGAAATTCGGAACTATAGTCTTATCATAAAAGGGATCAAGTAAGTAGAGTACAGCAAGAGAATAGTGGGTCTTTTAAATGTGGAAGGTCCAAGGATTATCTTTGATGTGTATAGTAGCATGTAGTATAGGCCACTAGGCTACTTCCCCTAATCCTAATTTCTATTATCTGTGTCAACTGTATTGTAAGGATATAAAAGTGTCTTTCCTCCCTGAAATACTATGAGCATTTAGAGCATCGGATTCTATCATGCAAAATCCACAATTCACTATATTTTCTCAAATATTATTAACTAGTTCTTATTTCTCTATGTAATTTAATATCTTCCCACTATTATTTTACAAAGGGATAATTAATGAGAAATTATAGAACCAGAGTATAATGATTTCCCAAATTAGAAGCACACCTTCACCTATTACCTTCATCCATGGGGAGAGTGTTCTCAAACTTCAGACCACTCTCTTCTAGCCAGGTCATAAACTATGGATGAGCCCCTGATTGCAAGCCAGGATGCTCCTCCTGGGATTCAGCTACTCCTCCTCCCAGCTCTGGTGTCAGATGATTCTTTGATAGCTCTTCCGATCTTTTGCAATTCATATGGCTATAACTTATTCTGTTTGCTTCTGATATTGATTCACTGAAGATTGGGAAAGAATAAACAATGGAAAATGAAGAATCAGTAGTAATAAATATTCTTAGCTATAAGTTATCCAGTTAGGGAAAAAAAGCAGGAAACTGGCCACTGCTTCTTCCATCACTTCTAGGTTTTCCAGAAGTTTGGAAACAATATTTGAATAGCTCTCCACCTAAAAAGACAAGGACTGCATTTGCATTACGTTAGAATTTATCTTTATTCATTTATCTAAAATCATGCTTAGTAGTCAATCAAAAACGCTTTGCTTTAGTGTGCAATAAAATACAGGAAATAGAGGACCTTTGCTCAGAAATGGAGGGGAAGGAGCACATGATGCATTTCCAGAAATAGGGTCATCTACTACTACTATGTGAGGTCACATCAGTCAAAATACATATAATGACTAAGTGGCTTTGTTGTTCACTTGTATCTGACTCCATGACCTTATTTGTTTTTTTCTTGGCAGATACTGGCGTGGTTTGCCATTTCCTTCTCCAGTTTGATGTATTTGAGGTAAGCAAGCATAAAAAACTTGCTCAACATCATGTGGATAATAAATATGCGAGGTCAAATTTGAATTCAGGGCTTCCTGACTCCAGGTTTGGTACTCTACCTACTGTGCTACTTTGTTGCCAACTTAACTAGAATATATTTAAAGATATCTAATGGTTCCAATTTAGTCTCACAGACATTTAATAATCGAAATCTAAGCAGAGTATAATCACTACTTTCTTCCTAAGACTAATTAAGATAATTTATAGCTACATAATTCATTTTGCTTGCATTGTACAAATAGAAAGAGTTATGTAGATGAGTATATTGTGCTTCTACCACAAAACTGAAAAACAGTTATAAACCTCCAGACAAACTGAAAGTGAAAGGACATAGCGTTCTGGTTTCCAATATAACTCAAGCCCTCTTAAAATCTCTTTACAAAGATCTAAAATAGGGGAAAAAAAGCTATAATATCTAGCCAGATCTGTCATAAAAGAAGAGAAACTCAGGGCTTCCTTTCTCTTCCGCCCCCACCATTACAGTCATGGTTCTAGATATTGATATCAAGCGGAAAAAAAATATTTTTTTTGAATTTCATCTTCCTCTTTCTCATGCTGCTCCGTTCATTCTATATACCTGTTTATTTACATGGCATGTCCCCCATTGAAATACTTGTTCCATGAGGTCAGGAATTATTTTTTGGCTTTCTTTGTATCACTGATGCAAAAAAGCATAATGATTGCTTAATAAGTAATTGATGATTAAATCCTAATGACTAACCCTAATAGGGTGATGAAAATTGGGCACAACTGAAATGACTTAATAACAAAATGGAATGTCTACCCTGAATAAGCTACAAAAGCACCGAATATTTGTCCACTATTGCACTAAGCTTCAGTCTATCTTTGTCATTATACTTAACAAACTTTCATGTAGTCTATGTTACTAACACCCTTTATTCCCTAGACACATCCTGCCTTTTGTTACCTCTTACCTAAACCAGACTGAATTCTCCTGCCTTCAATCTTTGCCTATTCAATTTTTTGGAAACCAAGTTCAGATTGAATTCAAGGAAGACTTATTGAAGAATTGCTAACTTTCTTCAATCCTTGCCTGGTCTTGATAATGAACTTCTTTCTTTCTTTCTATTTTCCTTTGGGAAAAGTACCCTCAGGTAAGGATATGATACACTCTGTGGAAAGAGGGAGAGGAAGTAACAGACTAAGCAAAATATGTTGGGGTTTGTGAACTAAATTTCTTTCTTAAGGACAATGTTTTAAACCCAAATCATTCTTGAACAACAAAAGGTCCTATTCTAACCCCAATTTAGTCATTTTGGGGGGCGGTAGTCTCAGAGTGAATGTAAGTAGCAATTGTTTTTGTTTTGGCCAGAAACCCTGAAGGTCTTTCCCTTCCAGAATGGTTTTTTTTTGGACCCAGGAAAAAAGGCCATTCTTTGACTAATTTCTTACCTAATTTTAATCACTGAGTAGGATTTTCTCAGTAAAACTAAAACCTGGAAAAGGTCATGATCTCTACTGCATGGAGGGTTTTCTCTTGTCTTTCTGCTTTATATCTGGCCACTGAACCCAGATGGCTCTGGAGGAGAAAGTAAGGCTGGTGAGTTTACACTTTCCTCCCTCACTTAAATACATGGTGATTTTACACTGCCCTCCCTCACATAAATAATTCATTTGTAAGCTATGATATCACCTTTCTAATGTGATGGTCATCTTTGAGAATGAAAAACAACCACTATACTTTCCTAGGTAGGAGTAATCATTTATCTTCCAATTTTCAAGTAGCTTATTTGGACTTTTCCTTCTCATATATCAAGTTCTAATTTATTTTATAACTGCGCACACATGCCTTTTCTCAGCTAGTTTGAAAGGTATCTAAGGGTCTTTTTACCTTCAGTGCCAAGTTCAATGTTCACATAATTAATGATTGCTTAATGTGTTCAAATTGACTAAAATTGGTTGAGGGGAAAAGATTAAACAAACTGGAGAGTATTTTTTAAATTCATTATCCATTTTGGAGTAATTCTTACATTTGATTGCTGCTATTATGAGTTACACTATTAATGTTTTATAGTATTAAAAAAAATCCCTTTCTTATACTTTGATGCAAAAGGCCCACATTCATTTTAACAGTGTTCCTGTTGTTAAAAAAAAGTGTTATAGTCAAACACTGATGAAACAATGCCAAATTCATAACCATATATCTTTTAAAATAAAAGTCCAAAAGCTCATACTGTGATATAACTATAAGCATAAAAACATCTTCACTTCATACCATTACATTTATTACAGTTAAACCATATTTAATTATATTTATCATAGATTCATTTGGTCACACTAAGTGATTTTTCTCTCTCTTATCTGGCCTAAACTAGTTGTGTGATGTCAGAAAAATCACTTATTTTGTATAAAGCACAGATTTCTCATCTATAAAATGGAGATAAAGCAACCTGTGCTTTCTTCCTTTCAGTTGTGGTGAAAATAAAATGATATAACAGTGAGTGAAGTATTTTATAAGCCATAAATGATAATTTGTGTATATATGCTACATGAACATATATTCTCACTATATAAAATTGGCAATTATTATTCCTATTAAAATCATATAAAGTAGTAAAATTCAATATCCACTTGGATCTTCATTCATGGACAAAATATAAGTTAGCTAAACTGAATCAATTTGACCTTCACTAATTCAGGATTTATGGTCCTTTAAAACGGCACTGAGCTCAAGATTATAAGGTACTCTTTTTAAAAATTTGCTTGGACAATTACCAGTGTAAACAGTATTGTAGGTGACACATTTAAACTACTGGAAAGAAAAATCTTTTAAGTTTATAGAAATAGTCTTTTACACCCAAATGATATTTCACTTAAAAAAAAAAAGGTTCCATGAAAACCTCTACAAACTGATTTTGTTAGGCCAATTTGATATGTACTTCAAGTTAAATGGCATTATTAAAATCAATATTTATTTTGAATAATAATTTATTTAGTCAGATTATATTATTATAAGATTTAGGGCTAAAAAAGAGTGACGATGGCTGCTTCTCATGCAATGATTTTCTAACTCATTAATTGAAGCTGCCTTTTCCCACCATTTTACTTAAATTAATAAGGTCTTAATTGCAAGAACCCAAGCTTCTAGAATTTCCAAAAACCAGGCTTTTTCTTGGCCAAAAGCACACCAATTGACTCATTCCCCCTCCTATTTTGCCTGTGTAGGCACTGAAACATAATTGATTTTCATCACTTACAAAAGTTAAAAAAAAAAAAACCAAAATCTGTAAGTCCTTTCTGCTCTGAATGAAAAATGGCAAAAACATATTAAGTGGTGATTTGGAACAATAACTTGAGTAAGACTGTATTTTAATATGTCCTTGTCAGTGGTTTTTGGGAAAAGAAGAGCTGAGACAATATTATTTTTCTATTTCATTATGTCTATAAAGTTGTTATGAAATACCCAAGTTAAGTCTCTCCAGTGTCTTGAGAAGTTTAGCCAAAATGCCCTATGTTACTATATTGTTAACTGAGATAACAGATATATTTTGAGAATACCTCTCTTTGCTTAATAAAGATAAAAAGAAATATGTTTTGTTATTTTCCCCCCTGAAATGGGAGATTTTTATAAAGTGATCATCTTGAAGGTTACGGTGTATTTCTCCAAAAAGAAAAAGTAGCTTTCATAGATAATTAATTGGATCCCTATTTTGTTTCAATGCATATCAATCTGCTATGATTCCATAGTGATTATAAATTCTCTTTATTAAGCCCAAGAGTTGTGAACTGTAGATTTTAAGTTAGTTTCCTATAATTAAGCAAGTGATCTAGTGAACCTCCACTTTATTTATTTTTTCTTGTTATGGTGACCAAGCCCAGCATGCAGAGGTGACATGGGAAAACACTCAGCTATTTTTTTTTAACCATTTTATCCCTTGGCCTACCTTTATTGTCCAACATAGGGAGATAATCACAAGCACTTGATCAATGAGTGATATTAATTGCTGGATGGAAGCCTGCATTTCTACTGGAACATAGGTCCATAGGTAGATGTTCTGGCATTTCTTTATTGGCTCATTCAATGGTCATTCTCATTGGAGTATTGGGATCTCCTGAATCATCTAGATAAGTCTCTAAGTTGTGGTTGTTAGCCATCTGTCCACCAATGGGATTCCCTATTTTGTAGATCTTCCTTGAGATTCTCGGGAAAGGGCTATCAAAAATTGTAGAACTAAGGCTCTGGAGGAAGGGGTATCTCAGAGCATGAGGAAAATCTGAGGACCACTTTATTTCCATCTCAGTAACCCAAGGCTTCATGCACTTCTTTTTCTCAGTAAGTATAATGAGGATAATAATAACTGGACTTTCCCTACTGACCTCCCAAGGTTGTCATCATCATGGTCAAAAGCAGTCTTGCTGTGAAAACTACATTACATTGGTTTATTTTTTTTGCCAGAAATGCTGTCAATTTAGATCAACATCTGCCAATTCTTGTCCTGTTCCCACTTTGTAGCATTGATGGCTCCTTTAAAATGTCATCTTCTACTCTTATCCTTCTTTTTCTTGTCTAATATAGTTTCTGACACAAGACTAGTCAATGATCTCATTGAACACATGCTTTATTCGTGACTCCCACATCTATAATCAGCTCTTCACTTGTGCTTAAAATATATTATTGTTATTAATTATTACTATTACAATGTGAGGGAAGGAAATGCTTAGGGATAAATTTACCACATTCAGAGCCTTTCATCCTTATGGAAGAAAATCTTTGCAAAACATAAGTGAGAGGCTTCTGAGTAGTTTCTAAGCTTTTTAATCTTTTTCATTCATCAAAACTGAGCAATATTTTCAAAGGACATTGCACTCTTCTACAACCCTTTTGCAATGATATTAACAAGTGTGAAAACCTGCACTAACATGGATTAGATAATCTTGTCCAAGACTCAACTGTAACTTATTTTGGCACATAAGCTTCAATTATCTTCTTGATGACATTTTTGCTTGTTTGTGTTCATCATGAATAGCCACCATAAGATAAAATAACCAAAAGTCCATAGAATTATTTCTTTGTTGTCTTTAACCACTAAGTGAAACTAATCCAACTAACTCTTTTTTACTTACCTGAAGTGAACCTTTAAGCTATATTATTAATTCCCTATTTTTCATCTGGTTTTATTTATTTTTATATCACTCTTGAAGTGGTTTGTTTTCTTTGGATAAAATGTACATGTGTATATGATTTAGGAGATAAATTTCTGGGCCTGGACTCAATAAGAGAAGAGTTCAAATCTGGTCTCTAAAACCTGGGCAAATCCCTGAAGTTCTGTCTCAGTTTCCTCTTCTATATAATCACATAATAATAGCATAAATGTTCCAGGTCTATTGTGAGGACCACATGAATTAATAACTGAAAGTGCTTACTACAGTGTCTGACATAGTAGAAATTAGGTAAATATTAGCCATTGTTAATAATAATGAAATTATTATCAATCAAATATTCACTATTTAAAGGACGTCATATAATATCTAGTATTATAGATACTAGACTGAGAGTTAAGAACATAGTGGCAGTTTGAAATCCTACCTCGTGTACTAATAACCAGTGTGACTGAATTTTCCACATCCTGATATTTGCCATCTGTGAAAGAATTGTACCTACTTCATGGGAATTTTGTAAGATTTAAAGGCAGTCATAAAGGGTAAAGCACTTTCCAGACATTAAAGACCTATATAAATATTAATGGTTCTAATCTATTTGTGAATATCATTTATAAATATTATGGATGGCCTAAAATGCCATAAAAATCAACAAAAAAGTCTGTACCATCTACTGCCCCCTTTTCTCCCACTCTACAAATATTTCTATAGAAGGAAAAAAGGGCTGTGAAGGATTGAATGCTGTACTTTTATTTGTCTCATAGGTTGCAATGGCCACAAAATTCATCATCTGGGAAAGAGTCTTCCTGTATTTAGTTAGGCTTTTTCCTTCCTTCTTTTGGGACCCCGAGTATTTTGCACAATGTCTCTCGTGTAAAAGATATTAATAAATGTTTGCTGGCTAACTGATCAGGTGGATGTAGAACTCGGTCCATATCTAGAACCATATCTAAAGCCTTACTGGACCTTACATCTCACTGGTGTAGACACGGAGAACCCACAGTTACTTTGAAAGCATGTTGGGGCACAGGAACCTAAACAGTTATATTACCATATGTTGAACCTTGTAATTTTAGCAGGCTCAACTATAATTTATTTCAACAAGAGAAATATACAGATTAGCTGACTCTGTTCCCTATGTTGAAAACCATGAGTCTTAGACAGTCACTTGGGATGTTGACCTCTTTCTTAAAAATTATGATTTTCCAGAGGAATGGATGAATAAGTAATATACTATAATTGTCCAAGCTCCCTGTTGGGTCTCTTTAGCCAGAACTTTTCTTGCAAAAGCCATGTGCCTACAAACTAGAATCAATTTCTAATCAAATGGTATCTTTTCCCTTTGAAATTTAGCTATTCCATATCTTAATCCTTCAGGAAACAAACTTCTGTTTATTTCAATATCAATTAAAATTTTAATACATGAATCTATATGATTGAGAGAAGACAATAAGAATTATACCACAATCTTGAATTATGTCCCAAACTAACAGCAGATTTTAGTAATAATGTTTTGGAGAAAATTTCTGTTATGGAGAAGGATTGCTAACGGTTGGGATTTTAGGCTACCTGGTGAGTAAATACAGAGAAGGGGGAGGTTAATTTGAGAATGCAGGACCTTGACACTCCATTCTACCATTTACATAGAGCCAGCTCCAGTGTCATGATATAATTATCATTAAATCCCTGTGCAAAGGAATTCACAATTCATAGAATTTAGATCTAGTAGGAATGTCAGAAATAACATAGTCCAAGGTTACTTAGCCTTTTTTTGAATGTGTTGGATCCCTTTGACAGTCTGCTGAGCAGAGTACCTGCCACATAAACTGTTCTAAAAATAATGTGCTACATTATTAATTATCTATTTTAGGCAGCAATAGTAGGCAATTAATAATGATTTATTGATTGATTGAAGCTCACATACCCTTTCTTAGGATAATGTTCTTATATGCATAAAATAAAATGCATATAATTATAAAAGAGTTATTATATTCAAATCTTTTTTTTTTAATTTCAAGGATGCCAGTTTAAGAGTCCTGAACCTTGCCCAAATCCTTTATTTTTACATATAAAAAAATTGAGGGTCAACCAACTGAAATTATTTGTCCAAAGTTATAGGGATAGTCAGTAGCAAAGCTACAGCTGGGTCTTCTGGATTCCAAGGCAGACTTCTTTCTATTATTTGTCATTACATTAAAGGAGTTACACAATTGTTACTCTCAAACCACTTGCTGAGGAGCCTTATTTTAGCATAAAGGAAACTCATGTGAGAAAAATTATTAACATTTTCATACCCTTTTTGATCCAGTAACCTCATTATTCAAAATCAAAGACAGAAATAAATGTTCAAAACATTCGGAGCAGTATTTTTTGCAGTGACAAAAATGTAAACAAAGTCAGTGTTTGTCACTTGGGGAATGAGTGAAAAACCTGGGGCATTATTATATAATAAAATAGTATTGATCTAGGAGGAATTCAAGGAAACTTGTAACAATTGATACTAAGGGAGCAAGTGAAAAGAAGAATAATATTCATAGTGATTATGACAACTATATAAGATATAAATACAACAAAAAATCTTGGGTTCAGATGCCTGATATTAAAATATTCTTTCTTATTCTTTGTTTAGAAATGACAAGTCTAATGCTACACATTCTGTCATTAGTCACTTTAGCAGATAGTTTATTTTATGTTTGATTTTTTTAGGAAAGGTAAGAGATTATTAAAAAGCTATTGCTGGGCCAAAACAAAAGCATCAATGAATATATTTTAAAATAAAATTTAAAAAAGGAATCATCTCCAAAAACAACAGAAAGAAAAAGAACATAAAATAACCAAAGAAAATAACTTTATAAAGATTCTGGCTGAGGCAATATGGAGCAGCAGGTAAGGTTCATTCTGTATCTGACACACAGCAAGATAGCCAAAGCCTATATTTTTCTTTTTCTAAGGAGTCTGAAAATGCTTTGTTGGCAATAGCATAAATTTTAAAAATTGGAACAGGAGTGCCAAATATGTCTCCTTTTGCCAAACAACTAAAAAGAATGTCCCTATTGATTAGAATGTACCAGCTCTATCATTCAAAATAATTTTTTGTTAGTGGGGAAAAAAATGTGTCAGTTTACAGAAATCAGGTCTTCCATACTACTTGGCTTTCACTGATTTCTGCATGGCTTGTCTTATGAGTACTTTTGTTGGAATAAGTTGGATTGAGAACAGAATAAACAATTAAGAAACTCATCATTACTGCCCTTCCAACTTGTTCACACTTAAAGAACTCTTTAAAAAAAATCTTTGTTCCATGACTTCCCCATTTAAAAAAAATCTTGATTTCAATAGCCATCTGCTCATTTTTATTACTGCAAGGCCAAGAGACAAACAAAGTACTCAGTAAATGTTTATAATTGGCAACGTTAGACCATGTAAGTTATGTATTTTCATGACTTAATTCTACAATATAATTTTCAGCTTATATACCTATATTTAACAAATGCTTACTATGTGCTAAGCCTATGCTAATTTCTGGAGATAATAATAAAATTTAAAAAATAGTCATCCCCAAGGAGATTACATCCTAATGGCAGAAAGGGGAAAGAAAGGATATGGTGTAGAAATTCCTGTGTATATGACTTTTTAGAGAAGTCTGAAGAGAGGGCAAGGCATCTTTAACTTGGGTTTCCTATTTACAAAATCCTTGTAACAAATCAAATTCTTAAAAATCTTGTTGATTTTGTCTACATACATACACACTCACACATACATATATATGCATCTATCTATCTATACATATATATGTATATATAACATGTATATGCACACGTCTCATCCTAGCTCTTGAGTTTATCACTTGTGAGATGTAAAGCTTGCTTTATCACCATATTTTATTTGGAATCATAAATGATCATTGCATTGATCATGGTAATTAAAATTTTAAAAGTTTATTTTTTACAGTTTTATTATAATATAAATTGTCCTCTTGCTTTTTTCATCAATATATACAATTTTTCAATATTAATAATTTTTGTAACATACATTTTATTATAAATTGTTTTCTCTCTTTTCTTATGCCACTATAATCATAGACCACAATTTTGTTCAGGCATATCCCCCCAACTGAAGGATACGTCCTTTGTTTCTAGTTTGCTTATTTATTTTTACTACCTCAAAAAAAAAGGCTACAAATATGGTTGAACATGTAGGATATTTCCCTCTTTTGTCAATGTTTTTGGTGTCTAGGCCTAGCTGGGACCTTGGAACTTAGCTATTTTGTTTTCCTGTACAGACTATCTTATGTATTCCTTCTTATCCTGGGTTATTGTTTTCTATAAAGCTTTTATAGTGTGGATATTAACATGAGGCTATCCAAGATTCTGCTTCTCATACTCCCTGAATCATTGGACCAATTCATTAAAAAAAAATAACCTTCACTATACATATTTCATAAGGGAAAGCTTCTGTGACCTGAACTAGAATGATAAATTAGTATGATACAAAAATTAACATAGAATGTTGTTTTTTTTCTAAACTCACAGATAGAGATGAGTACTCAATAAACATTTCTTAAGTTCCTACTATGTGCTAGGCACTTTCCTTAGCAATGGGGATGCAAAGTAAGACACAAGAGAGATCTTGAGGGTCATCTCCCAAATGCTCGTTCTGATGACCAGGAAGATAGCATGGGAGCATCTATATAAAAATAAGCTACACACAGGATAAACTGGAGGTCATCCACAGAAGGAAAGAACTAAAATTAAAGGACATCAGGAAAGGCTTTACATAAAAGGATTTTAGCCACATTTTGAGAACCAAGGAAGTCAGGGATATAAATGAAGAAGTAGAAAGTTTGGGTCATGTGGGAGAGCTAGAGAATGAAAATACTTCAAAAAGTATACAACATGAAAGTCCAACAAATGAATCAATCAAACCCACCAAATAGTATAATGGAAAAAAATATTATGAATTAAAAGATGGCAAAAAGGAACATTCCGAAGAAGGGAAATAATGCCCCAAGAGCTACACCTGGGTCCTGTGCAGTGAGAGAAGGGAACAACTTCAAGAAGTACGTGAGTGTTAATGGATGAGATAGGCAAAGAATTATCTCTTTAAGGAGATGCTTAAAGCGCAATAATGTTTAGAAAAAAGATTATACATATATATGCATATATATTACATTTATATACATTATATATATATAATACATACACACACACCTTCATGTATGTATGCCCTGGCTATTCTAAAAAAAATGATAGAACTAGACTCAACATGGATACCCTATTGATTTATCATTGCCTGAACAAATTAAGATTTATGAATGTAATGCAATATTGCTTTATAAAAAGACAAATATAAGGAATAAAAAATGAGAACTTGTATGAAACAGACTGAATAAAACAAAATGTATAATGTCTAAAAATCACATCAATGAAAACAAGCTAAAAGGTGGCTGAACTAAGATCAAATTTAATATTAGTTCTAGAAAATGCTGATGAAGCAGTTTTCCCTCATGTTGGTGATAGATTGGGAAGACAAGACTACATATGACAGGTAATGCATATTATGAGAATTGGTCATTGCGGTACTGGATTTTGTTTAACAATTTTTCTTCGTAATAAAGAGGGTATACCAGGAAATGAACATCATATTACAAATCAAAAGAAAAGTCAATAAAACTTAAAAATAAACAAAATCTTATCATTTTATTAATATATAGTCAACCATGATTTTCACAGAAATGTTAAGTAAAATCCTGTTTTGTTAGATATTCTGAAAGTTGAATAAAATGGTATTTTTTTTTCCTTTTAAAAGTCATCTTAGCTGATGAATTTATGCAGAATAATAACATGACACAATTGTTATGTTTAAAAGACCTGTAGTTTCTTAAATCATGCCAAAATAACTACAATCCACTTACACACATGCTTCTTCCTTCTATAATTTATTTTCTTTATTCCTATTCATTAAAACTTTAAGGAGCTAGAAATTCAGGATCAAAACAGATGAAATGCATTTTGTCATTTCTGAATCTTATATACATAAAGGAAGAACTGAGAGACAATATATTTGACTTTCCAAACACAAAAAACTTTTGGCACAGAAAAGAAAGTTAGGCTACCATATAGGCATAGTATGCATATTTTTCTTTTCTTGTTTGAAAACTTTAATTTTTTTTTCTTCTGGCCTGCCAATGTGTTCTGTATAGCCTTTTATAAATATTCCAGTAGTAACCCTAATAAAATCCTTAATATTTCCCTGTCCTTTTTCCAGGAAGAAACAGTAGAGACATAAAAGTATTGATTATAGTAATCAATAATCATTACATGTAGTGTTGAATATCTGAACCAATTAAAATAAGTTATTGACTGCATTGGTTTCCAAAGTGTCTTTTTCTCTGATAGAGTAAATGCAAATTTTATACATGTGTGTATTTATGTCTTTTCATACCATGGGTGATATTAAGGACTTGGGAACTTGGGTGGAAATTTATAATACAGCCAATAATTCCTTGAATGTTGCCCAAGACACAAAATGGTAAAGTGGTTTATCCATGATACTGCTACTAAATTTCAGGAAGATGATCTAACTCTCAGGTCTTCCTAATTCCAAAGTAGAGATTTATCCACTATATTACACAGTTTTTTTAGTACAATAGAAATGTCCTTGAAATATACCTCAACCAAATCATTTTTAAATATTAATTATTTAAATAGATATACAACATATTCTTTATATCCTATTAAAAATAACCCATTTTGCAATGTGAATGATGACCTCTTAATAAAACTTGATATTATCTTTGTGAATCATAATTGGTGTATCTAAGAAAAAGGAATGGAAGTGTCTCATCCTGATGTGAATCATTTTTTAAGCTACGATACCTATATCATAGTTTTGTTGTTGCCCACTTGTATCCAACTCTTTGTGACCCATTTGAGGTCAGAAAGATACTGGAATGGTTTGCCATTTCCTTTTCTAGTTCATTTTACAGATAGAACTGAGGCTAACAGTGTTAACTGAGTTGCTCAGCTAATAAGTATCTGGGGCCAGATTTAAACTCAAGAAGAGGAATCTTCCTGATTCCAAACCCAGTACTCTATCCACTGTGACACCCACTTGCCTTGATATTCTGGTTTATTAACTTTTAGATGAAAATTAGCTGACTGAAAACTAAAAATAATGTCATTTAGCAAATACGAAAAAACAAGAAAAGTTATTCTTGTTTTTCCTTGGAGCCAAATGAATGAAAGATCACTTTTTTTTTTTTGGAAGAACATCTAAATGGAGATAATAAATAGATATACATGTATATACTTTGTCAAGTTTAGGAAGGAAATGTCCCACTGAACTACATGATATCCTTCCCAGATGATTCCAGAAATCTTTATCGGGCTCAAATACTAAAGAAAGCTAAATTGTAGCTTAGAGAATGTGTGTATGTGTGTGTATATATATATATACACATAGAGAGATCTATAAATTATATAAAAAGATATTTATAAATTTATATATGTACTACAGATGTAAACATATCTAAATTTATGTATGTATATATTTATGTTTATATTTTATATCATCAATAACAAAAACAAGAATAATAGTAATTGACATTTCTATCGTGCTTTATAGTTACAATCTATTTTATTTTATTTTATTTATTTATTTTTGCTGAGGCAATTGGGATTAAGTGACTTGCCCAGGGTCACACAGCTAGGAAGTGTTAAGTGTCTGAGACCAGATTTGAACTCAGGTCCTCCTGACCTCAGGGCTGGTTCTCTATCTGCTACGCCACCTAGCTGCTCCTACAATGTATTTTATTATCACATTTTAACTTCACAATAATCCAGGGACATAGAGTTCTCTTTGCCCCATTTTGCAGATGAAAAAGCTGAGGCAGACAAATTTAGTGATTTGCTCAGTCTCAAACAGCTAATAAGTGCCTGAAGCTAAATTTAAACTCAGATCTTCCTGACTCCAATTCAGTTCTCAATTGTGTCATTTGCCTGCCTATACAAACTTATAGATAGAAAAATATATGTACACATCTTAATTGGATCAAACTCTTCTTATCTACAAAGGAATGGGTAAGGTTCTTTAATTTTAAAAGGTATTTTTTCCTTAGCAGCCCCATAGAGATGAAAAAGGACAGCATGTATACAGAGGAGAAACTGAGGCATAGAAGGTCAAATTTCTTGCCTACAATTATCTAGCTTAATGCTACTTCAGTCTAAGAATATGCTACAGGAACATTTTACTGGGTTTAGCGTCACGAGTCACCATCTCATTCATTGTCCCCTGCCACAGGGACAGAACACATCACATTTGTGCTTCCTCTTTGAGTGTATTTTATTCACTTCTTCCCTTCCCATAAATTCTCAACAGTAGTTCCCTTTTCTAGCTCTTGCCATTAAATGGTTACAAGGCAGTATATTATTTATTCATTTCTCTATGCTACCTTCTTTTTTCCTTATAGATTTCTTTTGATTTTTCTCTTTGAAACCTTTCTTTTCTCCCATTGGTAAACTCCTTCTGAAACCTCCATTTTATACAGGAATTCAAGCTGGTCTCTTTCTCTCCTGACTATGTTCCTGGCTTCCAGACTATCTAACCACCCCAGTTGGGTACCTTCATTTCCCTACCTTTGCCTCCCTAGTTTAATGCTGCTTTTGGAGTACATTAAGCATGGGTAGGTGATATTTTACAGTATATTTACATCTAGTCATTTTTCCTTTTATACTTTGGCTGATCTACAATTTTTATTCCTTGGGGATTTGGGTGTATTTCATGATTTGAAAGACTGACAATATTGCTAGAAGAATATTTGATTGGGGAAACACAAAATAGGACTCTTATTTCATGAAGAAGCTTGGAGCTCACAATTTCCCAAACGTGATATAACCTACTTTCTTGATTAGCTTTGATATCCATAATGTACCTGTGGTTATTATATCTAAGTGAGTGTCATGGACTATCCATCAACTATCTATCATAGTCTGGACAGTAGACATCATCTCAATAATAAGAAATCCTGTCCCTGGATCTCCGTCTAATAGTGTTTTCTCAGTTTTAATTAGTCTAGAAACAGTTAATGAGATTTAATTATAGTCCTGGTGTTGCAGTGTAAGTATCAATACAGAGCAAAGGACAGAATGGGAGAAATACCCTTTGTCATCTTCTGTAGCTTAGAAAACTCTACGGGAAACTCCGAGACCTCCCAAGGAATGAATTAGGTTCAAAAAGAAAAGCATTCAAATGGAGTTTGAAAAAGAGACAAATGGGCTAGGATCTAAAACACCAGTTTGTACCCACTTGCTTTCTTTTATACTACCTTATCATTTCATTATTAAGAGTCTTTGTTAATCATCCATTATGCATCATAAATGATGCTAACATTATCATTTTAAATAGAAACACTATCTGATTGATTTGATGAAAATAACCTGCTTATTTGTCAATTTGCATAAACTTGCATGCAATGAGGTGTAGTTCCATGATTCATTAGTCACTGCTGGCAGAGGGAAAGGCACAGCCTCAAACAACAGGAGGCTCACTCTAGCAAATTATTGTCATCTTCATCAGAGAAAGGATCCTATTAAAATCAACTTCACTCACATCCGAGCCTTTGAAAGGGCTTGAGAGCCTCAAGCATCCATGGGAAGTCGTATGTGCTCATAAACTTGAGGATGCACACCCACTGCAACTGGCGATGCATCTGTCCTGTGAGCAATTGAGACGCGCTGGTGCTGGTCCAGTGACTTGATGGCAGGGCAATGCCTTTGTGGAGCTCGTTACCCTGAATGTGTTCTCTGGGTCAATGAAGCTGGGTGACTCCCCTTCCCCGCTGGAGACTAAGCTGCAGCTCAAGGTGAGCCAGGTGAATCAGTCAGAAAGAAAGTTCTTTTTGAGTTCATCCTAGAAGCCCGGAGATCATGGTTTTAGGGCAAGCCGGGTCCCAAACTAATGCTGTGGCCTTCAGCAAGAAATCTGGCCACTCTGGCTGTGTTCCTGCTCTGCCCAATAACAGTATTATAGACAGTATGTATATGGTATATACAATAGTATGTATAGAACAGATCATCCCCTATAACACTAGTGACATGAGATTGATGAAGTTTATTTTTGTATGCTAGGATTTCATCAATATCAAGTGAACCATTTGGAAAATTCCTTTATTTTTCCATATTAATATCTTTCCTTATAAAGTGTTGTTACTTCAATGATACCTGGCTCCACCAGGTATCATTATTATAATTTAATATTATAATTATATATTATGCATATAATATAATCCCTATATATAGTCCCTAAAGTATAATATATATAAGTATAAATATATATTTAATAATATATCCATCAATTTGTAGGCACTTAGGACAAAAACTTAGAAAGAGCCTTAGCAAAAGTATATAATGATATGAGTCACAATGGAAACATTTCTGAATTTGGAATCAGAGGATTTGGTATTAAACATCGCAGTTAGAATTTTAGAAAAGCGAATTAACTTCTCTGAACCTCAGTTTCCTCAAGTATAAAATGAGGGGATTGGATGAGATGACAAGTCCCTTCAAGATTTAAATCAATAATCTATGTAAGAAACCTAAAAAGAAAGAGATAGACTTTCCCAGGCATACAGCTTGTATACACCCTAACTATTTAATTATTCTTTCTATCGCCTTACCATTTTATCCCCAGTAGCAATTCTTTCATTTTGCCATAAGACTCCTTCCTCCCTATATCAATTCCCTTTCTTCCTTTCACCTCCCTAAGTATCTGCTCATTTGCTTAGATTGATGTAAAGCCATATTCCTCTTTTTTTTTCCTCCCTTTTAGAACATCAAGCTCTGGGCCTTTTTTTCATCCTCTTCTGGCACCTTAAAACTTAATCCTTCTCTGCCCTTCTTCCTCAAAGCTTTTTATTTTATTTTATTTTATTATTTTATTTTTTAGCTATTACATTTGGTAATGGAAAAATTAGTCCCTCAAAATTTAATTCTAGAAACATGAGTCCCCTTATGGACTTTGAGTTCTCCCTAGTAGCCTATTGAAATTAAATGCAACTTGGAACACAGTTTGCTCCACGACGTCTTTCTCAGTGCAGCTCTGAATGAGTTTAACTATTTGCTCAGAGGAAAATAGGTATTTATAGTTGTAAAAGTCAGGAATAGTCACTTACTCAAGATTTCTCCAAACTTTCTTCCTTGGGGTAAAGGACTTCATTTCAAGCTGACAGCTATGATAATTTCCCATTTTTGTTTTCCTTGGGTTAACAACATGAGCTTTAGAAGTTATCAAATATATCCAAATGTGAAATTAATTGTATAAAAAGAATTGTGCCAGTGTTCTCTTTTCCCAATAGTGGTCATATGACTAGTATTTGGTCAGAGATTATTTTAATAGAAGGTTCCACTATTATATTTACTGTTAAGGCTTGATATTGATTGATGGGTTAGTCAACCAATAAGAGATGCCATGGGATTATGCTTCTTCTTTGTTTTAATGAGTCAACACACACACACACACACACACACACACACACACACAAAAGCCATTACTACTCCAAAAATGGCAGAACAGCAGTGGACACTAGTAAAGCATCAGACCAATACCTTTAGAAAATTAAAGAAAAATATGAAAACCATCTTCACAAAGGGTTGAATCATTCCCCTGATAATCTCACACTTTTATATGCCTACATAGAGTCACTGCCTCTAACCACTCGAACCCACTATAACTCAGTGTCTGTGTACGTTTATATCAGCTCAATCATCATTTTGTTAATTTTAGTTGGAGAAATATGGTACTTTATATGAGATATCTTCCTGAGACATTACATACACACCAAATTTTTATAAAAGGCTTTCTCTTTTCCCACTTATTTCAGAAAGATATAAATTCAAATTCTGCTCTAGATCCTGGATTACTCACTCAATTTCTTATGGCCTCAGTTTTCTTGTGTTAAAATGATAAGAATAATAATGTGTGTATTATTTGTGCATAAGTTTATATAAATATACATCATACAAAATGTATAAATACTGTATATACATATATGTAAACCTTAAAGTTCTATGCAAATATTATAATCAATGCCATCATTATTAGATATTTGCAATAATTTTAAGAGTAATACAACTTGAAGATTAGAATCAATCACAGAACAATAAAAAATACAATGAACTAAGAATTAGGAAATTTGGGAAACCCTAACTCTAAAAGCAAAAGACAATGGAAATTAAAAAAGAAAGAAAGAAAAAGAAACAGTGCTTGATTTAAAGGAGTTTACATTCTAATATTTGAAGTAGTATAGAAATAAGAATAAGAAATAAATTCAAGGGAGGGAGTGTCAGTAAAGGCATTTGTAGAAAGTCATATCTAAGCTTTTAATGAAAGAAGATGAATGGTGTACACGGAGAAGGTGAGAAAAGACTACATTTTTGATCTGGAAAGGCATAGGGATAGGTATAGGGATGTGACATAGAATGCTATTGCCTTTACCAAAATGCATGACCTTCTTTGTTTGCCATTTGGAACATATCCTGTTCTAACAAATATCTATATCCTGGTCTGCCATCTTTTAAGCCTATCTTTCTAAGTTAATAATATGATATTTCCCATTTTACACTCAGGCAAATTACCCTACTTGTCATCCTCTGTATGTTGTATCTTGATAGTAAGAAATGTTAGACTTAAAGAAAATGCATTTTCATACACTCCATTTCTACTGATAAGAACATATCCACTTCTGATTTTGAACTAGCTGGTGATTCTAAAGCTATCAGAGAGGATAATTTTATTTTTTTGGGTCTTTAACAGTGGTTGCTTCATTCACCAGGTCACCTGTCCAGTACTGCTGCATCCTGAGATGATAACTTTGAGGATTATTTTCTCTCTATGATCAGTTAATAATCATTAAAACTTATTAAGCACATCCTATTTACCATGTTACCACAGACCAGCAGTCCTACTTCCCTTGATGTGTCTGTTTTCTCTTCTGCAAAATGAGTTGATTGGATGAGATTATTCTAAGCTTCCTTCTTATTTCTAATCTACTCCATTCCCAGACTTTCTATCAAACCACTGACATTGGAATTTTAAAGCAGAGAATGACCTCAGAAATCATTTAGTCTAATCTTTACATTTTTACCTTAGATTTAAATGGGACAAGAGAGGTTAAATGACTTAAAGAAAATAATAATTAAAAAAAAAGATTTCCAAGAAAATTCATTAGATTGGGAATTTGAATCCTTGACTGTTCTTATTAATTGGCTATGTGATATTTGATAATTTCTTTTAATTCTCTCACTTCAATTTCCTTTTTTTTTGTAAAAGAGAGAAGTTAATTTAAATGATCACTAATTTATCGTACAATTCTAGATTTTAAAATTTCATGAAATGTACTCAATTAGCAGCTGTTTAAAG
Source organism: Myrmecobius fasciatus (assembly GCA_023553655.1). NCBI lineage: Eukaryota > Metazoa > Chordata > Mammalia > Dasyuromorphia > Myrmecobiidae > Myrmecobius > Myrmecobius fasciatus. Next base: position 45,678 of record JAJPUD010009146.1, on the reverse strand, counting down.
CAATTATATGGTAATTGTCCTTGATAATACAGGATACTTTTATTAAAAAATAAAAATAACCAAAGAAGGCAAAGCTAATTGAAGATTCTCCCAGTCCCAACAATATGATCTCCCTTCCAAGAATCTTTGTCCACATAATTTGGAAATGCCTGATAAATTGTGGCTATTTCTGTCTCAGATAAAGTAGTTTGGTTTCATAATAAAATAATTAATTTATATAATAAAAAAGCTCAAACTGGACACAGACATGATTTTGAGTTCTGAGCCTGTTCCTTAGTGCCTGTGTGACTTTGAAAAAAAGTCATTTAGATTATTCTCTGGGATTTAGTATCCTCTTTTGAGGAAAAAATATAGGTAGAGCTAAATTACCTTTAAGGTTCTTTCCAGTTCCAATCATATGCTCCTAGGATGTTATAAATGCATAGAAAGTGCCAATTCTCTTCTTTCTGTCTTTCCTCTATTTCCTCCCACTTTCCTACTCTCTTCCTTTCTCCCATATTTTTTCTTTTCTACAACAGAAGGCACAACACAGACATTTATTTTTCTTCTTGCCTAATAGTTTATAAAATATCTTTCTAAGCCAAATTATAATTGCCTGAAATTATTTTCAGTGGAGTAGATTTAGTGTAAAAAAAATACAGAGAATCTATAATTGTGACATACCTATTAAGGTATACAGGGAAATCCTATTCTAATTCTGCAAAAAAAAAAGTTTTAGAATACGTGTTAGTATAAAGAGTGCTTATTTTTAATCTATACCTTATGGTATTGCTCTAAATAATATCTGTTTCAAGTTGTCAAATATTTGTAATTCTGTGATCACATTTCTGTGTCAAACTTTCAATTTTTTTCTGCTGGTTTAATATTAAAAATCATATTTTAGTCATAGTTTGTTAAAAAATGCTTTCATTTTTGCTAGTCTTTTTTTTTCTTCAGAGAGATAAGAAATTAAAAATGAGAAAGAGACTGTTCTCAGAAATGATCTGACTACTTAAGTATTTTAAATATTCAGGAAGAATTGCTACTGTAAATTCTGCAATAGTAAAATTTCATATAAGCCACTTGTTCTGTTTTTAAATGCTTTAAAGGGTAAGGTTATCCAAACAAAATTAGTTTTTAGATGTTCTCAAATTATAGAAAGAAAAACCCCAAGAACTATATTTGCAATGCATATGTTAAAAATAGGCAACAAAACCTTGCTAGATTAACATTATAACATTTTATATATATTTTTCTTATTATTTTATTACATATAAATGTCTCTATGTATGCATTTTATCATTTAAAATAGCTCATATTTCACAAAATCATTTTGGTTTCTTTGAGGGGGAGGTAGAAAGGAGTATTTTTCCTATACTAAAGAAGCACCCAATTTGATTTATTATCTCAGATAGAATATGGTAAATTTCCTTATGTGTAACACTCAGCTACCCATCTCCATGATCTTCAATTCTCTCCTTTCTTTTAGAATTCCCAAAATCCTTCAAAACTTTCCTCAAGTAACATCAGCAATAATGGGCTTTCCTTATTCCACTTTTTCTGACCCTTCAAATTATTTTAAATGTGTTTTAATTATAACTTTGTACATAAATATTGTCTCTAAATTATCACATATATAAGTTATATATTTATATGTCTGTAGATATGTGTTAGTGTATTTACATACAACTCCAACCCCCCCCCAAAAAAAAAGTTCTACAGATGTACAACAATTACAACTGATTCCACAGGATAAGAAAGTACTTTAATTCCATAGGATAAGAAAAAGTCTACAAAGTAAAAGCCTTATGTATAAACAGTGAAGAAGGAATTGATTCACTCTGCACCCCTCCAACTTCCGATAAGGCACGCAGACTAGTCCACACACTTATGCCTGGAAGAAACACAGGGATTCCCTTCAAGTTACATATCAGGCCAGCACTCTTTACCTCCTGCCTTTTTTCCATCCTCTTGCTATAAGCAATTGACACTGATGTGTCCAGTGAGGAAGAGGGAGGGGGAGGATTGAGGGAGATGTTTTATGTTGGATAGCTCATGGAATAAGAAATTATAAGGCTTCAAAAAACATTTACCCCAATATCCTTCCTGTTTCTCTCAGAAAACAATAGAAGCTTATTTAGCTCTTTTAGATAAGGAAACAATGAATGTCTAGGAAGGAACTGGGGCAGAGCAGCAATTTTTTTTATTTTTTATTAAAGCTTTTTATTTGTATAACATATATATGGGTAGTTCCCCAACACTGATCTTTACAAAGCTTTCCATTACAAATTTTACCCCCAGTCCCCTCCCCTCCCCTAGATGGCAGGAAGTCCACTACATGTTAATAATGTAGAAATGCTTGAGAAGTTATGTGAGAAAAATCCCATCTACAAGGAAAAAGAAAAGAATCAGAGAAAGGCAACACAATGCAAGCAAATGTCAATAGAGATCATGAAAATGTTATGTTGTGGTCCATATTTCATTTCCCTCTCTCTGGGTGTATATGGTTTTCTTCAGTGAACAATTGGAACTGGTTTGAGACAATTCTTTGTTGCAGAGAGTCATGTCCGTCAGAATTGATCATCATGTAATACTGTTGTTGCTGTGTATGATGATCTCCTGGTTCTGCTCGTTTCACTCAGCATCAGTTCATGCAAGTCCCTCCAGACCTCTCTGAAATCGTCCTGCTGGTCATTTCTTACAGAGCAATAATATTCCATAACATTCATATACCATAATTTATTCAGCCACTCTCCAATTGATGGGCATCCCTTCAGTTTCCAGTTTCTAGCCACTACAAAAAGGGCTGCCACAAACATTCTTGCACAGGTGGGTCCCTTTCTCTCCTCTAAGATCTCTTTGGGATATAGACCCAGTAGAAACACTGCTGGGTCAAAGGATATGCACAGTTTGACAACTTTTTGAGCATAGCTCCAAATTGCTCTCCAGAATGGTTGGATCCATTCACAGTTCCACCAACAATGTATTAGTGTCCCAGTTTTCCCACATCCCCTCCAACATTCATCGTTATCTTTTCCTGTCATTTTAGCCAATCTGACAGGTGTATAGTGGTACCTCAGAGTTGTCTTAATTTGCATTTCTCTGATCAGTAGTGATTTGGAGCAACTTTTCATATGACTAGAGATGGTTTTAATTTCATCATCTGAAAATTGTCTGTTCATATCCCTTGACCACTTATCTATTGAAGAGTGGCTTGAATTCTTATATATATGAGACAATTCTCTATAAATTTTAGAAATGAGACCTTTATCAGAATCATTAAATGTAAAGATGATTTCCCAATTTGATGCTTCCCTCCTAATCTTGTCTGCATTTGTTTTGTTTGTACAGAAACTTTTTAACTTAAGATAATCAAAATTATCCATCTGGTGTTCAATTAGGAGTTCCAGGTCTTCTTTGGACATAAATTTATTCCATCTCCACAGGTCTGAGAGATAAACTATATTACGTTCCTCTAACTTGCTTACAAAGTCCCTCTTTATATCTAGATCATGAACCCATTTAGATCTTATCTTGGTATGTGGTGTTAGGTATGGGTCAAGCCCTAATTTCTTCCACACTAGTTTCCAATTTTCCCAGCAGTTTTTGCCGAATAGTGAGTGTTTATCCCAAAAGCTGGGGTGTTTGGGTTTATCGAATACTAGATTGTTAAGGTTATTGCCTAGATTGTCCTGATTTCCTATCCTGTGCCACTGATCGACTGCTCTATTTCTTAGCCAGTACCAAACGGTTTTGATGACTGCTGCTTTACAATATAGTTTTAGATCTGGTACAGCAAGGCCACCTTCATCTGCCTTTTTTTTTCATTAATCCCCTTGAGATCCTTGACCTTTTGTTCTTCCAAATGAACTTTGCTACTATTTTTTCTAGATCTGTAAACTAATTTCTTGGGAGTTTGATTGGTATGGCACTAAATAAGTAGATTAGTTTGGATAGTATTGTCATTTTTATTACGTTCGCTCTGCCTACCCATGAGCACTTAATGTTTTTCCAATTGATTAGGTCTGATTTTATTTGTGTGGAAAGTGTTTTGTAGTTTAGTTCGTATAGTTTCTGACTTTTCCTTGGCAGATAGATTCCCAAATATTTTATCCTATCATCTGTTATTTGGAATGGAATTTCTTTTTCTATCTCTTGCTGCCAATTAATTCTAATCTAATCTAATTCTAAAATAATACAAAATGATATATTGCTATAATTCAGCACTCAACAGTTAAATAAAACTCATACCTTTTGAAAAAGAAATTATACTACATAATATAACCAAAGGAGTTCAGAGGCGCGCACACACACACACACAAAAGCTTTTTACTTCAAAAAAAAAAGAATTTAAGCAAAGCTTTAACTGCTAAGAAAGAACTAGAAATAAAGCAAATGTTTATCAAATGGGGAATAGCTAAATACATCACAAAACATCAATATATTCAAGTATTATTTTATTATAAGAAATGACAAACATAATTAATCCATACTAGCATGAGAAGACTTATATGATCTTGTGCAAGTAAAATAAGCAGAAACCAGAACAAACACCAAAAAATCAAAACCATTTGGGGATATTTAATTTTCATTAAAATCCTTAAGAAAAGATAAGAAAAGACATCTTTTTTCTCATTTGCAGAGGTAATATCTCTTCTATGATTATGGAACATTCCATACAGTGTCAGACATTGTATGTGTATGAATGTTTAATGTGTTAATTTTTTTTTTCTGATTGTTCTTTTAACTTTCATTATTTGGAGTGCCTCTCTGGAAAGGAGAAAGATTCAGGAGAAAAAAGTGAAATAAATAGATGTCTTTAAAGAATATATTTTTTGAAGAAAGAATTTAAGCTTCTAAGAGGCATGGAACATAGACATATATATATATATATATTTGTTTTTATATAACCAACAATTAACAATACTTAGCACATAGAAAGCATTAAAATATTTTTTTAAAATTCATTCATTCTGAAGAAATATTGGATTGACAATTCCAGGAGGATTAAAGCAGCTTCACATTAGTACCTTAGCCACTTGACCAGGCTAACAATTTGGGGGAGAAAAGAATTTTGGCATCATTTAATTTCTGGTATAACCATTGGATATCCTAGAGAAAGAATGGATTTTTTGAAGGGATGGGGGAGAAATAATCCTGAGGAGATAAAATAATTACACAGAGAATTAACCTAAGGATGGTCATGTTTTTATTAAGAAAGGACAAAACCTTTAAAATACACTGTGGATGTGGAGATTTGGGGGGAAAAAAAGTCCTGAGGATGTGGACCAAAATCCAAAGGTTATTTAAGCTGTGATATCATTTTGGATTAGAGGTCAGATTAGACGATCAAGTAGCCCAAACAATCTTTTTTTTTTCTTTTTTCCCTTGAGGAGCTTAAGCAAAAGTAAATATTTGTATTAGGTGAAATTTAGAGAAAACAGAACAAAAACAATACATATAGAAAATTTCCATGTATTTATCTTCACAGAGAGTTGCTAAGAACTTTGTCCAGAAGGTAAACAAATGAAAACAGCAATAATAATTTTGGTGATGACATTGACCAACTACAAATGGATTTATTCCTTTCATCTATTCATAGTCATTTCTATACTTAATTTTTCCAAGCTGATTTATTCCTCCTTACAGAAGGGGAGAGGGATGAAATGCCTCTGAGCATTAGGTTCTGTAAAGTGATATACAGGAACATTTTCCTAGCTTTCTAATCTATTCTGGTCTGAATAGTGAAATAACATTAAAATTGCAACATAACTTGGAGGTTTGAGAATGGTTATGTTTTACTCATCAGTGCATTTGTGGTTGACATTTTAAATACACAATCCTGTATATTTTCAGCTCAATAAATTCTTGAGTGAAACATGTAGAATGGATCTGTAACAATTTGTATGAATAAATGAGGACAATCATTATACCCTCAATGAGAAGTTTGAAACATTTTTATCATTTTATTGTATTTTATTATTATTATGTAATATAGGAAAATAGGCACTAAACTTGCTTTCAGACAGTTTGAATTTCACTTCCCAGCTTCGCCCCTTGAAATTTATGCCAGTTTCTCATTTTCCCTCTGCCTTTTTCCTAATCTTTCATTTGAGGAAAATAATGCATGCCTTCTAATTGTGTTCTAGGGATAAACTGAGAATAGGATAAGATAAAATACTCTGAAAATTTCAAGGTTGACTTTGTTGGAACTTAAATACCCCCATATGTAAAATGGCTTTACTACATTTTTACTACATTTACTACATTTACTATAAATATCTATTGAATTAATTAACAAAATTTGATAACTCTTGTCTTAAGCAATGCTATGCTTCAATTTACAGCTATTTTGCAGGATTTTGTTGTTGCTATTGTTGTTTTGGGTTATATGTGTGTGTGTGTGTGTTTGCCACCAGAGCAATCTGCTAAATTTTGAGGATACAAATAGAAAAAAAGAGACACTTGTTATTCTAAAGAAGTTACATAGTAATGAAGGGAGATAACAACAAATGAAGGCATATAAAGCAAGGGGAGCATATATAGGTATAAAGGAGTAGATGTCAGGAGAGGGAGTTGAGTCAGGAACTAAGTGAGCATAGGTTCTTCATCAAATGATGGTCTGGTCTAGAATCTTAGAAAAAGAGACATTTCCAAGGTCAGAAAGTTGCTGGCAAGGAAATCCAAAAGCTGAGTCAGTAGTAGGTGAGGGATCATTCAAAAGAACAGTTTTTCAGAGATGAAGCTCATCAATTTATCTAGAGGATTTCTAAAAAGAAATGGAATTTTTTGGCGTTCTACTTTTTTCTTTTCTGGTTTTTGCTATTTCTGATTAACTTGGATACATACAGTAAATCTCTGAGGTCAAAATGACTCCAACTCTGGCTTGTAAGAAGGAGATTATAGAAAATAGGATGGAATTTCCTGGATGAGTTAAGGGGGTAGTAGCAGAGTCAAGATGATGGAAAAAAAACAAGGAGTTGTCTGAGCTCTCTCCAGTTTCCCTTAGAAACCATGTTTTAAAAAATCAAGATTCTGGAATGACTGAACTTACAAAAAGCTTGACTAAAAAAAATAATAATTCAGTGTAACATAAATTAGAAAGATTTCAGGAAAAATCTGTAAATGGAATGTTGCCCAGTGCAACAGTTTCTAAGCAATTCAGGGGAGGCTCTTACCCATTAGCCGGGTTCAGTAGGATAGAATCTCTACCTCTGGGACACCTCTGGCTCCCAACACAAGAAGCTTGAGGCATTACCCCAGGATCAGAGCAAAACAACAACAACAAAAAAACCCTAACCACAGAAAACTACTATGACAACAGGGAAGATTAAGACAAAAAAAAAATCAGAAGAAGAAAACAATGTCAAAATGTTTACATGTAAACAGTGGAATATGAATTTTTTTCTCAAGTTCAAAAAATTTTCTTGGAAAATGTCCAAAAGGATTTTTAGAATCAAATAGAGGAGAAAGAAAAAAAATGGAAAAAAAAATTAGAGTCAACAGCTAGGAAAAGAAGGACAAAATCTGACTAAAAACAAGTCCTTAAAATCTTACAATTGGCCAAATGGAAAAGGAAGTACAAAAGTTTACTGAAAAAAAAATTAACAATTAGAAATGGGAAAGGGAAGCTAAAGGTTTTATAAAACATCAACAATCAGTCTAACAAAATCAAAAGAAGAAAATGTAAACTAATATAGGCCTGGGTCAATATTAGGAAAACTATTAACCACATCAATAAGAAAACTAACAGAAATAATGTTTATCTCAATAGATGCATAAAAAAGCTTTTGATAAAATACACCAATCTTTCTTGTTAAAAATATGACAGCACATAGGAAGAGTTAAAAAAGACATGTAGTATCCATTTAAAATCATCAGCAAATATCATGTGTAATGGGAATCATCTAGAAGCTTTCCTCCATAAGATCTGGGATGAAACAGGTAGCACACTCATCATTTAAACATAATACTAGAAATAATAGCTTTAGCAATAAGAATAGAAAAAAAATGTGGGAATTAGAATAAACAGTGAGTAAAAGTACCATTCTTTGTAGTTATGTTGGTATATTTACAGAATCCTAGAATCAATTAAAAAACTACTTGAAATAATTAGCAACTTTAGCCAGGGCACATGATTTAAAATAATCCCACATAAATCATCAGCACTTCTATTTCCAATAAAGCCTAGCCACAAAAGATAGAAAGATAAATTCCACATAAAATAACTGAAGGCAATATAAAATCTGGGGGAGCTTACCTGCCAAGACAAACTTAGGAACTGTATGAACAGCATTACAAAGCATTTTTCATAGGAATAATGTCAGAACTAACCAATCAACAGAATTTCAATTTCTCAAGAGTAGGCCAAGTTAATTTAATTAAAATGACAATTCTACCTAATTTAATATAGTTATTCATGTCATACTAAACTACCAAATGTTATTTTTATAAAGGTGGGAAAAATAATAACAAAATTCATCTGGAGCAAAAAAAAAAGGAAAAAAAATATCAAGGTGATTAATGAAAAAAAATTGAAAGGAAAATGGCCTAGCCATAGCAAATAGTTTTATATATCATAAAGTGTCAATCAGAAAAAAACTAGGAATACTGGATAAGAAATATAGAGTGGGGGATAAGCAAAAAACAAATGTTAGATACACAGGACACAGTAGTCAATGGCTATACTTATATACTGTCTGATGATGGCAGTAGCTTCTGGGATAAGAACTCACAATTTGACAAAAACTGCAGGGAAAACTCCCTAATATCCTCTTTAGGGTTAACTGGCATTTTAGAGTCAGGGGTCCATTAGGAACTTGCCATGTCTCAATAATGTCTTGCTTTGCCTTGTTGATTGCCAAAATCTGAATGGATTTAACCCACTCTTAGGAGCAAAATAAGATCTTTGCCTCTTGATTTGGAGAGGGCTCAAGCTTATGTATTCTTTTGAAACAACCAGCAGCACCAGCCAGTAATCCCAAAATACTTTGAGTCTAACATCCTGTCTTCTCAATATTTGATGGATAATCCCATCAACTCCCTGCTTTCCCCAAATTGAGTTGTTTCAGTATTAGGTTGTCTGTTCCATTTATATATAACAGTACCTGCTTAATAATGATTTTTCTGGACTTTTAAAAGCAAATAATCCTGCTGACTGAGAGAGAGGGCTATTTATTTTCTGATTAAATTTTCAGTTTAGTGGAGCGTTCAATCTTTGTGGTTGTTGTTATATTTACTTTTAAATTTTTAGGCTTTCTAAATATAAAATGAGAAACAATGTTATTTATTGTCCTCATAAATTGTAAAGTCCATGAAAAAAGAATGCTTTTTTTTTTCATTTTTCTAGTTGCTCCAAATCAGTATTATATCAACTTTTATTTTCTTATCTTTTTAAGAATATCAACACTTGAAACTCCTGGAGACAAAGGTAAATAATTATATACTTTTATCAAGATCACTCTATTTTTTTTTAAATGTCTTTCTTAAGTCCATCCATCATCTAACTTCCATCCACCTTTCCCTATTTAATTTTTATGGAATCCTTAAAGTAAACATTCTAGAAAAACAATCTCCATCTATTTGCATAGATGCATATTTGCAGTCTGACTGAGCAAAGATCCCCTTGCTTGGATCTTTATTTTCATTTCAGCCTCACAGTACTAGTTTTCATTAAAAGTCTTACATTTGTTTCTGCTAGTCTTCAGTATTCTGTACTTGTTTGTAGAATCTGAGTAGCTTTATATTAGAAATTGTTCCTTCATATCTTTTTGTTTGATATTTTTGTTCTCACTGCTTTCCAGTGCTTAATAATGATATTAGGCTATAACATATTAGGTCATAATATTGGGCTATAATAATATTAGGTGCTAAATATTCAGTGAATTGAACAGGGAAAAAATACTTAAAATTTCCTTTTCTTTGAATGACTCATGTATAGTATATATGTATACATATATATATGTATATATATATATACACACACAGATATACTTTTTGGGGGAAGAGAAATACCTCCTGATTTTGGCAGTAAAATTCATTAATGATCATAGGTTCATTAATAATCAGAGATAAGATTTTAACTGAATTTAACCTTTGCTCAGAAAACCCTCTTTTCCCCATGTATGCTAAGAATTAAAGTTATGAACTAGATTTTAAGGTTACTCTCTAAAATACTAAAAAGAAAAGTTCTAAAAATACTTTAAAGCACTTTAGAAGTAGTCAGTCCTCCATAAGCAATTGATATGCAAATTAAAGTCATTATTTGATCATTAAAGCAAGTCCCAGAAGGACTTCTACTAGACTACACCTTGCTAGCCTAGTTTAAGGTAGTGTAAGCTAGCAAAAATAATAATAATTTATTAGAAACCTTCCCATAATTCAAACCTATTCCCCCATTTATTATAGATTAGTAGAACATTAGTGAATATATTGTGCCTCATCTTTCTCACTAGACTATGAACTTATTGAGCTCCTGGAGACCATGCCTTATATTTCCTCTACTCAGCAAAGCACTTTTCACAGCATGGGTGCTCAATAAATGTTATTGACCCACTGACTGAGTCATAAAAGACTTTTAAGTCTTCTTGAAGTGCTGTAGTTAGTTAGAGAGAAAGTAGGGTAGAATTAAATTCTCTCCAGCCAATCTGAGCAGTCTCTTTCCTATTAAAAACCTCCAACTCTGTTCAGTATTTAAATTTCAGTTAAGTTAATTTTCTATCCTGAAAGGAGACACAGTCTTATAAAAGCTCTCCAGCTCTTCTTGAACTTGCAGCATATTCTCTCCAGTGTGGCTAAATCATTTATTTCCTTGGCTCTCTCAATTATCCCTGGAACAGACTGTGATTTCCATTTTTGGAAAATTAACCTTTTACCTACCACTGGGGCTTTTCAACCCCTTTTTGCTATTGTTGAGATCTAAATTACTTAAGAGTGAAGAAAATGCAGAGAGTACATAAGGAACACTCTGAAGGGAGGTCAAAGTCTTATTATTTTTTTTTTTAGTTAGAAAGAAAGCAGGTATTGTCAAGTATGACTAAATTTACCCTGAGGGGAAGAAAATCCAAGTGTGAACTGCATATCAATGAGATACATAAAATAATCTGGGCTTCTTCTTCACCACCTAGCTTTAGGGAAACTTGCCCATTTATAGTGAAAGTTGCTCTCTTCATCCCCCCCCCAACCCTTCACACACATATAGCCTGGGGTACTGTATGAAGTTGGCCACTAGAACAAGACCAGTCCAAGTGATCCCCATTTTTTCACCTTTTTCAACTAATGGGTATGGTGCTCAGTCAGACTGCAAGAAAGGGATTGGTCTCTTTAGGATTACTCTCACATTCCAATAAATTATTAATGGGGAGGAGGTAGAGATGTGAATCCTTCCTCCTCCTTGAAAGATCTACTAATCAAAAAAAAGGTTTTACCCTCAGTTGAAAGCTGGAACCTGGTGGCCTTTGCCACTACAATTGCCTTAGGATGCCCCAAAGCTCCTTTTATCTCATATCTGGACATTTCCCTTTATAGAACAGGGCAAGTCCTAAACACACAGCCTCTTCTACCTTCTCTGAGACAGAATTTCTTTTCTTCCGAGAAGGGAAGCTGGAAGTCAGTCAGAAGTTTGACCACTGAGCTCTCCTCAGAGAGAAGGAGTAATAGACTAGAATTGTGTCTGTTTTCTTTAATATTGTTGGTCTTTGTTTTTGTTCAATCATTTCTGACTCTGTGATCCCATAGGGAGTTTTCTAGGAAAAAATACTGGAGTGCTTTTGCCATTTCCCTCCCCAGGACATGAGGCAAATAGAGATTAACTGACTTGGCCATCCCTCACTACTATTAAGGGATTTGAAATCTAGGAATATTGTTAGACTTGGGGACTTGGTTTTCAGGTTCAAACTAAAAGTGTGATCCCTATCCATGAACAGGGAAAGGATTCCCTACTCAGGATCCCAGTTGTGATTATTCCTTAAGTACCAATTAGCCAGTAGCAAAGAAATCCACTTATGCAAATAGCACAACAGATAAGAAAATGGCCTCCAGACAATGCAGTGTGAAAGTACTTCTTTGAAGTATAGATACTCAACTCAATTAAGAGAGAGTCTCCCTATTCCCTGAGGGGAAACTCCCCCAGGTCTCTACACACAGAAACCCAGGAATAAACTAGAGATTGCTGTTCTACAAAGTGCAAGTACCCATGTATGGGCCATGTTTAAGAAGCAAGAGTTGCTGAAGACTTCTGTAGACTGAAAAGATGGAG
>JAJPUD010009146.1:0-33043 GCA_023553655.1 Myrmecobius fasciatus | reverse complement strand
TGTGTCCCTTGGTTGCTGCTGTGGCTCTTTCCATTTCTGCCTTTGGAAGGTTCTCTTTCCCCACTTTCACCTGATGAATTCCTATGAGGTTTTAAAACTGGCTTTCCAATGCTAAGTCCTCCAGAAATCCTGCTCTCATCCCCTCATCAGCAATGTTCTTCCCCCCTGGAACTCAACTATGATTTTGCTCTGCACTTTCCTAATGCACTTCTCCTTTGTTTTATGATGCAAAGGATTATGTGTGTCACGTGATCCAGCCAGTTCATTTTATAGGAAACAGAACCCAGAGAAATTTATGGGGTCCACTTGGAAGATCCTGAATTTACAAAAGATAAAATTTCAGCTCTTATCTAAAAATAAGGGAAGGATTTTTTTTTACTTGCTACATTAATTAGTGAAGTAATTAATTTTTTTTTTAATTCAAATTGGTGTACCTTAGTGGTACAATGAATACAGTGCTAAGTCTAGAGTCTGGAAGAATCATCTTCCTGCATTTAAATCCAGCCTCAGACACTTAGTAGCTGTGTGGGCCTGGACAAGTCCCTTAAACCTATTTACCTCAATTTCCCATATGTAAAATGAGTTGGGGAAGGAGAATCACTCTTGTATTCTTTACCAAGAAATGGGGGCAGGAAGAGACAAAGAGGACTGGATAACAACAAAAAAGTACAGTTAAAAGAGTTCTGAATACATTAGTGTGCTAATAAATGTTTAACAAGAGATTCTCCCAAAATGTTAGGCATGACTTTTTAAAAATATTGTTAGCATTTTCTCTTTCTTAAATCTAGATCAGCTAATCTATCAGGCCCAATTTGAATTATTTACCAATTTCCAAAGTGCTAATGATTACACTAAAAATTTAGCAAACTTCAGCCTAGCTCTGATACATTCCCCTCTAGCCATTATCACCTCTCAGGGTCTCAAGAATCAATTAATTAACAAGTGTTTATTGAGCAGCTTTTTCTTTTCCCCCTTTGTTCCTGACCTGTGGACTCCTCAGTCCAGAAAACAGTTGGTGAGGATATATCCCCTCTTTTATTCAACATGGCTGTTCTTGGTTACTTATAAGTCTATGGAGGTACCTGGGGCACTCAATTAAGTAACTTGTCAGGAGTCACATAGTACTAGACAAAGATGAAAAATTGGATTAATTTCCTGACTATAAGGGTGGTCCCTTATTCATTCTTCCACTGAGTTCCCCAGTACTAGGTACTATAAGCATACAGCCATTTCCTTCTTCAGCTCATTTTACAGATGAGGAAATTGAGGCAGACAGGGTAAAGTGACTTGCCTAGAGTCACATAGTAAGTATCTGAGACTGGATTTGAACTCAGGAAGACAAATCCCTGTGACTCCAGGCCTGGCACTCTGTGCACTGTGCGACTTACATGAACTACGTGAATGTATTTCAAGTATTGGTGTCTATATTTATCCACTTGAAAATAGTGATATAGCTGTGTCAATTAAAAAATAAAAAAACTTTATTGCTGCAAGGTTTTATCTTGTTTCTGGTTTCTCTACTTCTATAGCCCTTATTATTATTTGTGAGCTTATATGTTTACCTACTTAAAATTTTATATATGAAAATGCTAGCTTTCCTCACTCTAAAAATATAAATGAGGCAATATTATTTGCTACAGAACAGGTACATGCAAAACACATTTGCATATAGTTATATTAATAAGTCCTTAGTAGGATTTTTTTTTTTTTTTTGCATTAGACATTTAGTGTTCTTCCCCTATGAAATTGGAGGCAACATTCCTATTTAGAATTCTAAAATGACAGTAAGGAGGGAATGCTGAGAAAATGAAGCAATACTGTGAGGTCTTTGATTACTCAGTGGAAGGAATAATCTAATTCTAGCCTCTGTACATTTCCTATGGCAATTGGCCTATATTCCACGTTAATTGTGCCTTGGTTTTCCTTTTTATCTCTAAATCTGTCTAAGAGGGTGGGTAATTTAACTTAATGGAGCTGTTCATCAGGACCTAGACCTCCACACTCATTATAGATAAGATCTTAGATATCCCATTTGATTGCTCACCTGGAGGAAATCAGAAAACATTCTAATCCCATCCTCTCATTTCAGCCCAGGTAATTATTATATTTAATGATCCCAAAGCATAGATCTGGAATGAGACATTGCACATAATATCCTGCCACCATCAGCTACCATCCTGGAATCATTCAAAAGGGGAGAGAACATCTTGAACAAACATCAGCTATAGGATAGTTCCTAGAGCAAAAGGAAAAAGCTGTATAACTATTGAAGCAACTAGACCACTAGAAACTGGAGAACTGCCATAAGCACCTTTTCCTCCTAATCTGGATACCAATTCAGAGTTCTTTCTCACTCCCCTCCCTCTCATCTCCAATCAACTGCAAATAGTGTCCTTAATAAGTCCCCTTTCAGCAGTTAATTTATGTATGAGTTTCCTTTGACCCTACCCAGTACAGATATTTGCATGACTATGTAATTGCTCAGTTGGAGCAGCAGTTATCATAAATGAAAAATCAAAATGAAAGAAGAAACCAATCAATTAACTTCCTCATTTCTACAGTCCTCAAACTCAAGGATTTCCTTCCAATTTCTGCAGTGTGTGGCCCTAAAATTCATATCATTGTACTATCCATTTTGAAAAATTCAGCAATGAAAAAGTAGCAGAAGGAGATACTTCTTCCCTTCCTTCATAGAGTTAAGCATCTGTGTATGTATTATGGTTTCTCCTCTGGGATATATGGAGTCTTATTAAGGAAATAGGATAAATACATGGGTAATTTGTAAGCATCACTGCTTGACTCTTTGGAAGGGAAAAACAGTGCACGATTGTATGGACAGGTGGAGACATTTGGAAAGCATGTTTGCCTTCTATTATTAAAGAATGGTGGATGAAACTTAGTGGTGAGGTCTTGAGAGGTACTACAGGAGAAAATTTTAATAATCAAAAAGGGGGAGAAAGTCTATCCAATCTTTGACGATTTAAGTATCAATTGCAAAAGCAAAACAGTAGCACATGAAAGAATGCTCCAAGCACCTAATAATAAGAATATGCAAATCAAAACAAATTGCCAAAGATTTAAAAAACAAACTGGCAATAATCAAAGCTGGGAGGCAGTATGGAAATGATAGACACTCTAATATATTTTTGGTACAGCTAGATGGCATAGCCATTCTGGAAACTAATTTGGAATTATGCAAATAAAATGACTAAAATGTCCATACCCTTTGAACCAGGCTTTGTTACAGGGCTTATTGCTGAAAAAAGCTGCAGGAAAGAAAAAAAAGGACCCATGTACACCAAAATATCTATAGTAACACTTTTGTTACTATATTGTTTAGTTACTATACGGAGAGCAAAAAATTTGGAAACAAAGTACACATCCCTCATTTAGGGAATAGCTAAACAAATTTTAGTATTGAATAATGGAATGTTATGGTGCCATAAGAAATGATTAATTCGATCAATATAGAGAAACATGGAAAAATTTACATGAATAATTGGGCAATGAATTAATCAGAGTGAAGATAATTGCATAAACACTAATTGCAACAATGGTAATGGACATAGCAGCCACAAAAATCAAGTGAGTACAACAAAATGATAAAGAACAAAATGTGTCAGATGTGAGAAGAGATCCAAGATTCATCTATTTGTGGAGGTAGCAAGTCCACAAAGAACACATTTTCAGAATTATTCAATTTTCAATTTTATATATATATATATATACATATATATATATAAAATGAACATATGATAGAAATATCAGATGTGCTGATATTTATGATATTTATTCCTACTTTTAAAAAATACAATTTGTTATATGGGATAGCTGTCTGGGAGAGGGTGGGGAAAGGATACTAGAGGTAACTGTAATAATGGGAAAAAAAACAGAAAAAATCAAAACTTTTTAATAGTAGAAAATATTATCTTAAAGGTCTTTTAATACAGTCAAAAGATATGAAGACAATTTCAAATAAAGAAACCAAAGCCATTTTTAGGCACATGAAGAAGTGCTCTAAATCGCTTTTGATCAGAGAAAGGCAAATTAACACAACTCTGAGGTACCTATTGGCTAATATGACCCAAAAAAGGAAAATTATAAATGTAGGAGACAATGCAGGAAAATTGGGGCACTGATACTATTATTCTTGGAGTCGTGAACTGATCCCAATATTTTGGAGAACAATTTGAAACTATGCCCAAAGGGCAACCAAACTGCACATAATTTATTATCCAGAAAAACAAATACAAACAGATTATTTTTAAAAAGCTCAGGTGAGGGACCTACATGTGTGCATAAGCATTTATAGCAGACCTTTCTGTGGTGGCAAAATATTGGAAATTGAGAGCATACACATCAATTGGGGAATGGCTGAATAAGCTATGGTATAATGAAATACTATTGTGCAAGAAGCAACGCTACAAGGCACATTTCAGAAAAACCTAGAAAGATTTGTACAAACTGATGCAAAGTGAAATGAGCAGAACCATAAAAATATTGCACACAGTGTCTGCAACCTTGCTTAATGATCAACTACAGATGACTCAATTCTTCTCAGCAATACAGTGATCTAAGACAAGTACAGAGATCTCATAAAGGAAAATGCTATCAACATTCACCTAACGAACTAATGACCTATCACTTTCTCAGCCTTTTGGCTAAGATTAAGTGAAGAACTAATGGAATCTGAATGCAGATCAAAGCATATTTTATTTTGCTCATTTTATTCTTTTTTTTTGTAAATATTTTCTCTTTGGATCTATTTCTTTTTGTAAAATGGTGACTAATATGGGAATATGTTTTTACATAATAGCACATTTATAATATTTTAAATTGCCTACCATTTTCAGAAAAAAAAGAGGGGAGGGACAAAAACTTGAGACTGATAATTTTGTAAAATAAATGCTAAGAATTGTCTTATGATATAATTGGGAAAATAACAAAATACTATTAAAAAAAACTTCATAGTTTGCATGGTCCTAATTATTTTTTCTCAATCCATCTCTTCCTAAACCTACCATTAAACTCAACTAGATAAGATGTTTTTCTCTAATTTGTATATGGATGAAAATTTGTATAAAAGTTGATACCCAGACCATGAACAGATATTTGGACATAGCTCTCTTCACTCTGTTTTCATCCTGAGAATTATAATGATACATGGAAGGAATAGATGACAGTTGGTGGCTCTTTCAAAAATTTTGAAGGTAAATATTGGGGATTAATAAGGAAACGATAGAAGTTAAGAGGTAGGGACATGGAGTGTCCTTCCATAGTTTGCATAAGAATTGTAACAACTAGGAGCTAGGTTTGAATAATGTAGGGACTGAACATAAAAAATGGTAAAATCATAGGTTTGAGATGATTTATTCCAACTCCTTTTTTTTTTTTTTTTTTTTTTTTTTTTTACAGAGGAGGAAACAGATTATGAAAGGTGTAGAGATTACTCTAAGGTCTCATAAATTAGGAATGAACAGAAGCAGTATTCAAACCCAAGACTTCTGACCCCATAATTGGAAATGCATATTATTCCATACTATCTGAAATCACAGAGTATAACTAAAGGTACAGAAGTGGGGGAGGGGAAAACAAGTTATGGAAATAAAGAACAATCCAATTTGGCTTGAGAGTTAAGTAAAGAAGTGTTATAGTAAGAAAAAAGTTGGACCAGTTAGTTTGGATATAGATTGCTTAGAACTTTGAAAGATAGGCTAACATAGAGGGACTTTTTTTTTCTTAAAATGGAAGGCAAAGACAAAGACATGTAAACACTAACATGGAATTTGTGGATGCTTATCATTATAATTTCAGTACTCTGGAGATATAGTCCTGGGATCATGTTTGCTTTTGCCATGAGAACCAACAAGATATCTATAGTCCCTTCTAATCCAATTGTGAATTAACTTTCTGTATCCAACCCTTAGTTCACCATGACAGTAAATCTATTATAAGACACAGAACTTCTATTTAATTTCCTCCTGATATGGCTGTGACATTGAAAAAAAGATGAAGTCCATCCCAAAAGTGATTGTATAGAATATATAGTCTATTTAATGTGCATCTAATCATTCTATTTTTATTCTACATTTACAATCTAATAATGTGTTTATTTAAATTATGACCTTGAATAAAAGTAGAATGGAGAAAAAGTAGAAAAGTAGAAGCAAACATGAGTGTAAGGGTAAAGAAGGGATACCACTGAAATATGTAGAAAGAAAGAATAAATAATTTGTACTCCTAAATGAGAATGTGAGAAAAATAATCACACTCTACCAAAAAGAGAACAGTGATTAACTGTTGATTGGACACAGGTTGCTATCCCTACTTGCACTCCTTACTTTAGAAAAGTGTGTTCTTATAGTATTTTCACAGAGCATATATATGTGTGTGCACATGCACTTCCATGATGTTTTAGGAACATTTACTCTTTCACAAATTTATGATAAGTTATTATGCATTAATATGTTACCAGCTAGATCATTATAAACTTTGATTTTTGATCATATTAAAAAGATAAATGAAATATCAAGGCATTTTGTGCTTCCTAGATCAAGTTCTCTCTGTCTGTCTCTCTGTATGTGTGAATGCATAACCTGTTATAAGTAGTTATCAATTTGAAGGGCCTAGATATGATTAAAAGTATGTTTTAATGAAATAAAACTATCTTAATAAAGTCAATGACTTTCTGGGAACTAGCAACAGGTAAAATACCAAGTAAGAAACTATAGTGATGCAAATTATATGCAACAGACTATAACTTTCATATTGCTTTTTGTTTTTTTTTGGATAGTTACAATGTGTGCTGTACTATCTCTAGATTGACCTTGAGCAGATGAAACAAACCTATCTACTTTGCCCAACTTTACTTAATTCTCTATCAGTTGACTGCTGGATTTCTTATATCTTTTAATGTTTTCTTTTCTTATGTTTTTCATTTTGTGGTTTTTCAGATGGCTATTACATGAAGGAAATCATGCAAAAATTGTAGCTCTTAAAGAAAACATGAATAAACCATCTATTGGGTAAGGGATAAGATAAGCATTTCAGACCCTCGTATCTGCAGATGTTATTGATTCTTTCTGTGGCTGTCTTTAAGTTGAAAGAGCAGTGAGATGACTAGTAAAATAATCAACTACTAACCATAGTGATAAAGCAAAATTCCTTATCAATGGTAATAGAGAGAGTAAAGTATCTAAGATGGAGACATTTTCACAAGGAAAATCATTTTTTTCCTTCAAGATTCTATCAAAATAATTTTCAGAAGAATTCACTTCATCAAAATCTGTTTTAGGAATTTTTACATGACATGTCGAGAAGTCTGTTCCCCATAGAGAGAACAAAGAACTATAAAAATCAAATATAGATATAAATATAAAGTACTCTATTAAGGATAATTCTTCTGGTAGTATATAAATTCCCAGATGGAGATGAAATAATATTTCATGACCTTTCAGCAAGCCAAGAAATATTAAGAAATTTATCCATGAAATAGCTTGGATAAATATACAAATACTTAGCTAGAAGTATATAAAGTTTCTTTACTGAAGGTTAATATTTAAACTACAATGAAAATCTATGAGCTGTAATCAAGGTGAGGCTTGAAAAAATTCCTAGCCCATCAATAATGAAATTATTAGCCAAAAGATCAAAGTATGTTTGCCTGGAGGAGACTTAAAGAATTGACATAAGGAACTCTTGAACTCAGTTTTGTATCTGTGATTTTACTAAAAGGGGATATTTTTCAAGATTTTAAAAGTTGTCAATAATTGTAAGGAAGATTTGTCAATAAATTTATTGTGTTTTGTTCAAAACAACTTACACATGTCAAGAAAACTGAAAGTCAGAATTCAGTTCTTACATTTGATACTTTAGTTTTAACAAATGAACTGCTAGATGATATAGGGTATCTACTGCCTATTTTTTCTTAATTTACAAGAAAGAAAAATATATAAAAAAGTAATGTCAAGGAATGAGAATCAAGAGCCTTGAGCTCTAGTACCAGTACTGATTTTAATTAACTGCAGTATTGGCAAATCTCTGAGTCTGAGCTACATCATCTTTAAAAATAGGATTGTCGATAAATGGTCAAAGGATATGAACAGACAATTTTCAGAGGATGAAATTAAAACTATTTGTAGTCATATGAAAAGGTGCTCCAAATCACTATTGATCAGAGAAATGCAAATCAAGACAACCCTGAGGTACCACTACACACCTGTCAGATTGGCTAAAATGACAGGAAAAGATAATGATGAATGTTGCAGGGGATGTGGGAAGGGTGGGACACTGATGCATTGTTGGTGGAGCTGTGAACAGATACAGCCATTCTGGAGAGCAATTTGGAACTATGCTCAAAAAGTTGTCAAACTGTGCATACCCTTTGACCCAGCAGCGTTTCTATTGGACTTATATCCCACAGAAATCATAAAGGAAGGAAAGGGCCCCACATGTGCAAGAATGTTTGTGGCAGCCCTTTTTGTAGTGGCTAGAAACTGGAAACTGAATGGATGCCCATCAATTGGAGAGTGGCTGAATAAATTATGGTATATGAATGTGATGGAATATTATTGTTCTGTAAGAAACGACCAGCAGGACGATTTCAGAGAGGCCTGGAGAGACTTGCATGAACTGATGCTGAGTGAAATGAGCAGAACCAGGAGATCATTATACACGGCAACAGCAATACTATATGATGATCAATTCTGATGGACTTGGCTCTCTTCAACAATGAAATGTTTCAAACCACTTCCAAATGTTCACAGAAGAAAGCCATATACACCCAGAGAGAGGGATGTGAAATGTGGACCACAACATAACATTTTCATGTTCTCGATTGATGTTTGCTTGCATTGTGTTTCCTTTCTCTGATTTTTTTTCTTGTAAATACAATTTTTCTTGCACAAAAATGATGTGTGGAAATATGTATACATATATTCGATTTGTCAAGTATTTTAACATAATTAACATGTAGTGGATATCCTGCCATCTAGGGGAGGGGTGGGGAGGAAAAATTTGTAATAGAAAGTTTTGAAAGGGTCAGTGTTAAATAATTACCCATACATATGTTTTGCAAATAAAAAAAATAAAAATAAAAAAATAAAAATAAAATTGTATAATCTCTCATATCCTTTCTAGTTCTAAATCAATCTGATCATTTTGCATATGGGGAAACTGAGTCTAAATGCTTGAGGTTACATTGTTAAAATTACATAGAAAGTTATTGGAATCTGTCTCCTGATTCCCAATCCCATGCACATGTTGACTGTATCTGTAATAAACTGGGCAAATTATGAAGTAATCATCAAATTTGACATTAAAAGACCTGAATTCAAACCAACTCTGCTTCTTGCTGCTCTTGTAAAGTTGGGCAAGACTTTCTATTCTCTCGATCAGACTTTCCTAGTATTTTAAATTGTAGGGGTTGAGACTGTGAAGTTTAGTCCTGCTCTAAATTCTATGAATCACTTAGTGGGGAGAACAAAGAACTGCATTTATGCCTTGTGTTTTAACATACACATGTTTGAGGCCCACAAAAGTGCTAAAAGAGAGATGGAAAGTTCCAATAATAATATGACAAATTATAAGGCATATTTTTTTTGGGGGGAGAAGAACAGATGGGGAGAGGTTATAACTGCCACATTGCTTCCACCCCCTTTAAAGAAATCTGTGTTTGAACTTTAAAGAATCCATAGAAGCTCTACTTGGAAGTCTAGGGAAAGCAAATTTGGTTCAATATTCTATATTGGAAAGACAAAGCATGGAGTAGTTTAGTGTGTGCATTGAAATAAACTCACTGAATGTTGAATGTACGTGTTTCTAAACAAGAATTTACACAAGAAAAAGTTAAGGAAAAATAATTAGCAAATACAAATTAAAAAAAAAATCCTAAACTACCTCTATAACAAGGCCCTATCAGACATCGTTCAGGATATATTATTATTATTATAGGCAGCTCTCAACAAACCCTAAAAGTTATATCCCTGATAATAGTTGTATAGTGTTTGAAAATGTAGAAAGTATATCTGCATCCAGAAAAAGAACTATGGAGATTCATTTCTTTTTTTCTGCTTCTTCCCCCCCCCCCATGTTTTTTTCCCTTTTTGTTCTGATGTTCCTTTTCCAACATTATTCATGAAGCAGTGTATATTAAAAATTAAATTAAATTAAAAAGAGAAAATGTTCAAAATACTATAGTATTTTATCTTTTTCATCTTCACACACACACACCACTTGTGAGGTTAGTATTAGTTCCATTTTCTAAATAAGAAAAATGAGTCTGAGGGAAATTGAGTTGTCCATAAATTAAACAGTTAATAACATAAGCAGGATTTGACTTTATGTTTTTTTGAATTTAAATCCATTGCCATGTATACTCATTAGCTAACATGTACACATATTTCTCTATCTTATATTTTAGGACACTTCTTTTAGAGTTAGCATCTATTATTAACAGGACAAAATATATTCTTTTTTAAAACAGGAAGAAAAAATTCTAACTTTTCTCCAATAAAGCTAATTGTAGGCATAAAAAGAACATGATGGATATTTTAAAGGCATAAAAACTAACATGTTTTTATTCTTCTTGATCGAATAAGCTATTGGCCATACTGCATTTATTTTTAAACAACAGAAGGGCAACTAGATGAAAAGTAATTACTGATGTGAAAACTCCCTTGGGCTAAATACAAACCCCTCAATAGAATCACATTATTGTCTTGGTTAGATAGTCATGCATTATTCTATTTGTTCATTCTGAAATCTGGACTGTATATTTTTACTTCTTTCTAATTATCTACCTCATGGGGTTTATGAACCTTAATTGATATTTTACAAGAGGTTTAAAAGCTGTAAAAATAAAAGTGCTGTTGAAATCACATTATATAGAAAAATCTGGTTTAACTGTCATCTACCAATCAGAAATCTCTACTAAATAATGTGTCAGTAAATTAGCAGTAGAATATCAGAACACTCATCTTACAAGTAGATAATATATAAGGCTTTGGAAACATAAACCTTGTTTAAAAGAACTAAGAACTATAGGGGGAAAAAACTGGGCATTGTGGAGGAAAGGAGTGGTGATGAAGGATAGGAAATAGCATCCCCCCAAGAACTACTCAAGTAAAGAAATTCAGGAACAATAAGTGAAAAAGATGCATGAGAGAAATTGTTTTAAGTTTAAAAGAGATAGAAAAACAGAAACATTATCTTGACTAGAATAAACCATAGAATACCTGGATGGAAAGAATTAATGGATAAAGAATTTGAGAAACTCATAAGGCAGAAATTAAGTCATGTCATAATAGTGATGATAAGTTTAAATTATTTGGAAATCTCCCAGATTTCTTTCTCTGCTTCCAGAAAGATTAGCCAAACATTTCTTGATTTTACCTAATAATAATTTTATCCTTCAAAAGCTGGAGAAAAAAATAAAAGGAAATGTTCTCATGTATATGGTTCTGGCAAAATATCGTGGAAACCTTGGGAAAAGTTCATCTTAGACTTTGAGATAGAAGAGGGAGGGAAAGCAAAACAAAACCCGGAAATGTAGATGAGCAAGAAACTTATATAGACAGACTTGGATCACTGTACTCTTTTGCATAACTATTGTTGCATCTTTTGATTATCAAAATCTAGATAGATATAGAAATGGAAATTAAATCGTAAAAATATCTTCACATTCAAAATATGACAGCAGGGATATACAATAGAGTACTATGGTTCAGTTTTATATCATTATTGTTGTTTGTCCTTTGTTGTCAAAGAGGATCTTGACATCAGGAAGTTGATGCCATTACTTTCAAGTGAATTGGATTTAAGTTAGGGAGGGCTGTGCAGTCACCAACCCCATTTTCTCCTCTAAAGACATCTGAGTTCAGTGACAAAATACAGATCAGAATGGATGGCCCTGGGTGCAGTGGGAGACCATGGCCTTTCCCAGATCTCATTCTGGGATTAAGCAAGGTCCATTCAGGGATTAAGGATAAATAAGAAATGAGGCAAAGAATGGATGGAGAGACAGACAGACACACACACAGAATGTGAGAACCTATCTGGAAGGAGAAGGCCCTCAGGTGTGAGCAATATGGGCCCAAACAAGAAACAAGTGAGACTTAGGCTGGAAACTACTGTTGGCCGAGAATAATGTTAAAAGGAATAAAGTTTGGGCAGCTAGGTGGTGCCAGATAGAACACAGGCTCTGGAGTCAGGAGGACCTGAATTCAAATCCGACCTCAGACACTTAGGTCTAAAACTAATTAGCTGCATGGGCAAGCTATTTGTGGGCAAGTTAACCCCAATTGCCTTCCAAAAAAAGTAATACATTTCAGAATAAAATGGACTTAGTAAAAAAATCTAGTTTCGTTGTCCCAATATACTGTTTTTTCCCAAAGGGCCTAAAAGGGGGTACAGATAACAAAGAAGAGAAGGAGCTGTTTAATTTATACTACTTCTCTTTTCTCTGCCAAGTAAAATGTCCTTTGGATGAAAGAAAAACCAAAATGGCTAATAGGGAGTTAAAACCCTAAGTAAGTAATGAGAGAGTAAGATCACATGCAGTTGCAATTAATGAGCTCAACTCCCTAGGTCCAGATTAATGATATCTTGAAATAATGAAAGAATGACCAAGAGTTCTTGCTGGGCCAGTTAGCAATCTTTCATAGGCAACAGGGAATGTGATGATTAT
Source organism: Myrmecobius fasciatus (assembly GCA_023553655.1). Lineage (NCBI taxonomy): Eukaryota > Metazoa > Chordata > Mammalia > Dasyuromorphia > Myrmecobiidae > Myrmecobius > Myrmecobius fasciatus. Next base: position 20,358 of record JAJPUD010009146.1, on the reverse strand, counting down.
CACAAGACTGGATAATGGGAAAATGTGTCTCATATTTTCAAAAAGAGAAAGAATAGAGTTTTCAAAATATTGGTGAATAAGGTCAGTTTCAAAACTTGGCAAAATCTGAACAAGTATTAAAGAAAGAACTGTGGGATGATGGCAAGAGTACAATAGAATGCTGAACTTGGAGTTATAGGATGTGAGTTCAAATCCTGGATCTGACCATGAATACCCATCTGATTATTGATCTGTATGTCATTGAACCTCTCGGTCACTTAATAATCTCATCTATAAAGTGAAGAGGGTTAATAAATTACATTCAAGGTCTCATCTCATTCAGCTCTATCTGTATGATTTTATACTCCAAAAAGATGTTTAGTGAGTATGGATGATAAGATCCTACTCTTCAATGGCCTTTCCCAGAGAGAGACCATTTTACAATACATTTGATTATATCCTATGTGACCATGGTTCAAAAGACTTCTAGGGAGAGAATCTGTCAATTTAGTGTTGGATCCAGTTTGATAAAGCAAATGGAGAGTGAGAGAAATTTCCTTTCAACCCTGTATACTAAAGTAGACTACCAAGAATTTATAATGTGCTTGCACTCAGACCCCAAAATTGTAGGATGCTAATAAAGTGTCTTGGTCTTCACGGATAAGGATCGAAAAAGATTAAACTAACAATTTTTGACAGGACTGATGGAAAGGATGAAAATGAGACACCCCAAATTGAAAGTGTTCTACTAACAACTATGTGAAGGAGCAGAAAAGAAAGTGATTTTTCAGGGAGGAAAAGGTTAAGTAATATTCCCTTTAACTCATTGCATTAGTGCATAGAGAAGAAGAAGAAAAAAGACCTTTTTCAATTCTTATAGTCATTGGTCTGAATCAGATCACACTGACCTGGGTCAAGGCTGTAATTTCTTTTATTTTATGATAAGGTATTTATCAGATTTGCTGTCTTCACATGTTCCTCTTTTTCTGATACTTGCATGTTTCTCTATATTACAATTAGTATTGGACACATCCAATTTAAAAAAAAAATTAGAGCAACTTTGAACTGTACTATGGACACATTTTGAGATCTTGGGCAAGTCAATGTATTTCTCTGAGCCTCAGTTTTACGTTACTGAAAATGTCAAGGTCAGATACGATGATTTTAAAGATATCTTTTGGTTCTAAAATTTGATGATGCTATATCTCAGCACATACAATTCCCAGTCATATGTCATGTGGACTCTACTTCATTAAAAATTCAACTATTAATTGTAGGTTGTAGTTAATATTTTATCTTTACAACTACGTGATAATCCTGGTCAGTAAGTCAGTAAGTATTTATTAAGAGCTTACTATATGCCAGGTACTGTGTTAAAGCAATGGGGGATACAGAAAAAGCAAAATATACTCCCTGATTTTGAGAAGTTTACTTTCTAATGGGGGAGACAACATGTAAACAAATATGTTCAAACAAGCTAAGTCTAGGATAACTAGAAATACTCATCAGAGTGAAGACATTAGAATTAAAGAGGAAATAAGAAAGATTTCTTAAAGAAGGTGAGGTTTTGGTTGAGATTTGACATATGTCATCGAAGGCAGGAGGCAGTAATGAGGAGGAAAGAAAGCCTTCCAGGTATGGAGGAGAGCCAGAAAAAAAAAATGCTTGGATTGGACACATGGAGTGTCTTGTTTGTGGAACAGCAAGACAGGGATCACTGGGTAACAGAATTCATGGAAAGATATAATGTATAAGAACTGCAGAGTGTGGGGGCTTTGACAGCCCAGGGTATTTTGTATCTGATCCTGGAGGGGACATGGAGCCACTGGAGATGGAATACAGGATGACATAGTCAGATCAGCACATTATGAAAATTACTGATTTGGCTGAATGGAGGATGGAACTGGAGTGGGGGGACATTTGTGGTGGGCAAACCAAACAGCAGCTATGCAGTAGTCCATGTGCGAGTAATGACTGTCAACACCAGACTGATAGTGGTGAAAAAGAAAAGAAATGAAAGTATTTAAGAGATGCTACAAAGATGAAATCTATAGGTACTGGGAACAAAGTATTAAGTGCAGGGGAAAGAGTTAGTACAAAGTCAAGATCAACGCCTAAGTTATAAACCTGGGATTGTGGAACAATGGGGATGTCCACAATAGAATTAAAGACATTTGGAACGTGGGAGGATTTAATGGGAGATAAGTAAAATCATTACTCTCGTTCTATAAAAAAGCAAAAGGAAATTACCTGAGTTGTCCAGTGTCACAAAGCTGGTCAATGTGTGACAATCAATTTACATTCAAGTATCCCTAACTCTGTGACCCATGTTCTATCCACTGCACCATACAGAGTTTTTAAAAGATTTATTTCTTATTTACTGGAATGGAAGAGAAAGGGAAAGCTAAGTTCAGGCTCTAAATTTGTTAGTAAAAGGCAAAACCACAAATACTCAAAATATAAATAGAGTGGCAAGAGGTAGAGGATGTGCTTTATTCAACATGAGTAAAATAAAAGGCCAAGGTCTAATATATGTACATATGTATGTATTCTTTGAACTGCAGACTACATGAGTACTTTCTATTTAACATTTTCTTTTTTCCAATGATATTAAAAACAAAACAATTTTAAATATTTAATAAAATGAATTCCAAATTCTCTCTCCCATCATCCTTCTTGACAAGGCAAGTGATTTGCTATATGTTATACTGGTTCTTTTGTACCCGTTTCCATTTGGCCAATTCTACTTACTATTTTCTTCAATTATTTTTTGCTTCCTTTATCAAAACTCTTTTCATATTTTTTATCACTCATTGCTTTTTGCATTCCTCCCTCTATTTCTCTTAACTGATTTTTAAAATCCTTACTGAGTTCTTCTAGCAATATTTTAAAACCTTTCATGTAGCTGTTTTGACTTTTCATTGAGTTTATATATTGGTCTTCCCTGTCAACATTGTAACTTTCAACATTTAGGTTCTTCTTCTGTTGTTTGCTTATTTTTCCAACATATTTATTGACTCAACTTCATGTCAAAGTTAGACTCTGCCTCAGGGATAAAAGGAGCACTATCATGTTTCAGGTCTTTGCTCTGGTGATGATGTCTTTTAAATTTCATCCCCTACCAACCAATAGAGACCCGGTGACCTAAATTGTGCTAGAAAATGGTTTTGCTCTGATTCTTACTCTGCTGCTTCAGAATTCAATTTGAGGCATAATTTTAAAGTTGTTAGGAGGGAAATTTGTCTGCTTTTACTCTCCCATTTTAGCTCCACTTCTCTCCCATTTTTTAAAACAAGAATTATCTTGATGTTGTATGAAATAAGCACAGACTCAATCTATTCTGGTCTAGTTCTGTAGCTCCTGAAGAAGTAAACTCTTTCATCAAACCAAACAAATAAATAAATGAATGAACAGATAAATAAATTTTAAAAAGAGAGAGAAGATGAAATGAATACATTACATAGGATATGCTTGTCATTTTCTTATAAACTCCCCAGCTTTTGATGGAAGTGTTTGAGACAATGCCCTCTTCAGAACTCAGTAGTTCTTTGATGAGTATGTAGTAGTAATTTACTTGATGAGAAACTCTGCAAGTCTTGGCTTGTTGCCTCCAACAATCTGTTTCCTGGCATCCTTAGAAGTCTTTCCAAATTTACCATTTGTTTAAGGGTGTTGAGATATTATGGTGAACAGATTGGAAAAATGCTCCTTCATACAAATTACTAGAAATCATTTATCAGAGATTGAGGTGATAATGTTTGATCCCCCGTGTTTTTTAAAATAACTGGCATCAAACTGTGATTGTTGCAGCAGAGGATTTGGAGAAAAACAGAGCTCTAAAACATTCTGAGGATATTTCAATAATTATTGTGTGTGTGTGTATGTGTATGAAACACTGAATAGTCCTTTAAAATGAATATCAAATCCAGACAAGACTGCTTTTTCATTTCCCACAAAAACTAGGATCCTTTGTTGATATCCTTTCAAGTCCCTTGGCTGCTCTATCTTTTCAAAATAGCAGCTGAAAGGTACAATGGGATTGGCCATTCTATTTTATAATTTTTAATATAACAGAATCAATTCCAAGTAATCCCACACAGTCAATGCTGTAATGTGAACAGTTTCCCAACATGATGCTTATACTTTGACCAAGTTAACATGACAATTACCCATAAGGCTAACAGCATGCTTTCTCTATAAAAGGAATCCTTTCTGGGCAGATAATTCATGTTGATGGAGTGAGGATTATTTGAACGCCTTAGGCAGTTCAGTGAAGGATATTAGATTAAAGTGCTGGACCTGCAGACAGGGGAGATTTGAATTCTGCATTTGACACTTACTATTTTGGTGACCATGGGAAAATTGCATATAATCTTTCTGATTCTCAGTTTCCTTATCTCCAAAACAGAGATGATATTATACCTATCCCAGAGAGTTGTCATGAAGATCAACTGAAACACTGAATGCAAAGTACTCAAAACTTTAAAAAGTACATGCAATTGGCAATTGTAACTATCATTCTTATTTTTAGCATAGGTAAACCTTTAGCATACAGTTAAGATAGGGGATCCTATAGAATTAATTTTATAAACTGACCACTGATAGTGGTATTTTCTAATAAACCCAATTCCATGGGTATTTCCTCAAAGCAATATGGAATGATTTCTTAAATGAACAGTGACAAAGCACCACTATTCAATTGTGCTGTTGAGGTTTTTAGACACTTAGAGCAACAAACACCAAAAGATTTCAGCAAACATTTGTACATTTCCATACATAGACCTGCACAAAAATATCTACTTATACATCTATGTATTTGTATAAGGAATTCCTGATGAGGAAACTTCCTCTACAAATGTAGATAAGCAACTTATTTACAATTTATATAAGCTTAGATGATTGCCTGGAGCCTTTAGAGATATAGTTACTTTGGACAGCCTCACACTGTCATTATGTCTCAGAGACAGGGCTTGAATTGAGGTTTTTAAACTCTTTTACAATAAAATGAAAAAAAAAAAAGTTCCTACTATGTGTTAGACAATGTGCTAAGAATCCCTCTTCTATCACTGGTAAGTTCTTCTGGAGCCATCATTTAGTAGAACAGCTCAGGGTGTCCACATTGTTACCCTTAATTACATGAAGAATCGATTTAGAAAGACCATTTTGGAGGTCATTAACATAGTCCTGTCATGAAGTGAAAGGAACCAAAACAGTGTAGTTGTGTGAGTAAAAAGAGAAATTGTTAGATGCTACAGAAAAAAAAATACTAAAAGTAAGATTTGACAACTGACTGAAAGTAAGGGGTGAAGAAAAGGAAGTCAAGGATAATAATGAATTTAAGAAGTTGAGAGACTAAAAGAATCCTTATATCTTGGACAGAAATAGAAAGATAAAGAAGAGGGAATGAAGTAGGAGAAACAATGAAGCATTCTTTGATAAACATACTGAATTTCAAATGTCTACAGGACATCGTTTACAAAATTAATCAGCAATTGATTGGTGATGCAGGATTAGATTTATAGAAAGTAATTCTTGAGTTGATTCTATATCTAGATAACTTACAAACTTTTAGAAGACTATATTGCTTTCCTATATAAAGTGATAGTTTTTCTCTTTCCTCCTACCTATAATCACCCAGGTGTCCTAGGTAATTAAAAAAAAAAGCCTTCACATAATTTGGCCATTCATCTTCTCAAAGGATGCTATCTATCTCTTCATCCCTTAATTTCCTCCCTCCTATTTTTACACTGTTAAATTTCTAGAAACTTTTCTACTTCCATTGCTACCACTTCCACACTATCCATCACTTTGCAACCCCTTGCAGTGTGACAGATTTGAATTTTCTACAGAATTTGCATCCTTTAAGTTTACTAAAGCTTCTAATAGTTAAATTCAATTTATTTTTGCCTATTTTTTAAAATCAATAATGACCTCCTCCAAGCAGTTAACATAGCTGAAAGCTTTTTCCAGAAGACTTGCTCATCCTTTGGCTTCCACGATACTTTTTCCTTGTGTTTTTTTCCCTTTTGTTTGTATAAATGTTCCATTTTCAGTGATTTTTGACAATTCCACTGCCAAAACATCTTGCATCTATCTCCTCTCTATTCACAGGTAAACCCCCCTTTAAGCTTTATAACTTCTAAATTATTCTTTTTCAAAATTGTCTTCATAATCTCATTCCTCCCCATTTTCTAATCATTGTTACATTTAGGGTTAAAGTTACGGTTAGGTCATCTTGCCTATGAGATATTCAAAGCCTACTTTAAACTACATAAATTCATATGCAACATTTGTCCCAAGAGCTATATAATCAGATAATAATGTACACAAAAAATGTGTAGTACACATGCTTGAAAGAAACATGCAATCTGAGTTTGAGACTACTTGTCTAGCCTTTTTTTTTTTAATAATACTAAGTAAAAGCCTGGATCAACAAGGATTTAGCACTTACTATTTGGCAAGAACTATTTTCTTTTAATGATTTTAGAATATGAGTAAGCCTTCTATCCTTTCCTTTTAAGATATTTCTGGTAACACAGTACAAGTTTTGACAACTCTACCTTGATGAAATTCTTTCAAAGTTTAATCCACATCCCCTTTAGTGCAGTTTTATATACTTTTCCAAATTGATAGAAATATGTCAATATAATAATTATGCCAATTTGTATTTGAATTTGTGAAATTATTGTTATTCTACAATGCCAGTACAATAAGAGCTAGCAAATTTTAAAATATTCAGTCTTTTGGATTCCCATATTCACATAACCAACAAATGGTTATAAATGTGTTTTGATTGACTAAATGACCAATGGCAAGGCCAAATCAAAATAATACATAGACTAAATCTTAAGAAAATCAAAATAGATTTACTTCATAACATATATTTTCTGAGTATTTCTCTTAAAATGTATTGTAAAAATCTTTTAAAACCTTATTTTTCTTTATAAGATGCAATTTATTGATTTTTTAAACAAACTAAATCTCATAATTTAAAAAAAAACTAATAATCTCATATTTAACTCTGAGTCTCTGCAACACATTGTATCTTGGAACTTTGGGTACTATATAGGCTCCAGGAACCTTTAGGAAAGCCCTTACTATTGTCTTTAGCTTTGAGTCTGGTTCTGTGTAAAATGATCTAGCTATCCAAAGACTGCTCACTTAGCACATAGTTTTTGATGTCAAATCTTTGCTCCTGGTGTGAGCAGTTGGCCTGAGCCAAATCCATGGTCAACTCTGAGGTGTACCATTTGAAAGCTCTGGATTACTCCTTTGGGCAATTCCCTTCCCTTGTTCCTTCCTTTCAATTTATAATGCTTTGGGAATTCTAAATCTGATGATCTAGCTTAGGTTGCTATACTATGAATCCATGATATTTTACTCAACCACCTTCCATACTTCACAGCTTAGTCACTGACCTCTGGGTCAAATTGTTGGTGGGGATACAGACAGATGAGCAAGAGCAATTTCTCCTTTAGTTCTTCATTAATTACTCAGTCCCACATTGTTCTTAGTCAGTGGAGAACTTGGGAAGCGAGAATCAACACTATATTACTTCTTCCTAATCTATCATCTTGATTCCACATCCCTTCATATCCATTTTGAATCTATTATGGAATATAGTATGAAATGTTGACATGAGATCAATTTCTGCCAGATCACTTAATAATTTTTCCAGAAATTCTTATCTGATTATTTCCATTTTTCTTTTAGAGCTAAATGTATTCCACTGCATGATTTAACATCTCCAGTGATAAATTCCAAATTACGTAGTACAGATTTCAAAGAAAGAGGGTATTAACTTAGAAGCAATTAGGAATGTTTGAGAAAAAGGTGGGTTTGGGGAAACAGATAAAGACTTCTGTTTGGGACATGGTGTATTTGTCATATAGGATTTCAACTGGGACATGCATTTGAAAATGTCCAGTAGATAGGTGGAGATGCAGAAATTAGAGATCAGGAGAAAAAAGAAGGCAGATGATGAAAGGATTGAGAAGCTGGCTGTTGATTAGGGAATGATGAGAGGTGAGTGTAAATTACCTTTCCTGGAAATGTGGGCACAAAAGACACAGTAATAGTATTTTAGCATGGGCTAAGATTCACTTTGAAGCTTTAGTTGGTCATTCTCTTGATCTCTGAACTGATTGATCAAGCATCTCTGGGAGGTATAAGACCCATACTGAAAAGATATACAAATAACCAGTTCATTCATTTGACAGATATTTATCCAGCACCTACTTTACATAATATGCTATGTGCTAGTTGTTGAAGGAAATGTAAAGGGGAATAAGAACTGCATTTTCAAGGGCCTTATAATCTAGTGGGGGCAATATAACTCAAACTCAAATTATGATATATACTAGAATAAGATAATTTCAATTAGCAGGCTTTCTATGAGAGAAAGCTCTTTGGGGATAGCATCACAAATTGTTCAGAGGACAAGTAATCCAATTTTAGACATTAACACTGAGCATAAGAGGCAGGGATTTTGAGAGGAGACTGGAGTGGAATAGAAGCACTAAATTATGGAGAACACTGCCAATCTAATGGATATGTATTTCATTCACTATGTAAAAGAGAATCATTGGATGATTTTTAAGCAGACGAGTGGCCTGAGCATGAGACGTTCAGCATCTTAAATATGATTCAATAAAAAAATTAGTTTCATAAGGAAAAATAATTACTCATATCCTGGATGAGAAGTAATGGACCATAGGGTGATGATCAATAATCTATAATTACTAAGAATATACTTAAGAAAGAGAAATCAGCTGCAATTTTAAGGGGAGTGTGAATTCAGTTTATTCCAGGATGGGGGAAGCGCTCTCATAGAATACTAAGATGGTTGTATTATAAACATAATTAATTCATGTATCCATCTTGGTTTCTGTGATGAGCATTTGGAGGCAGGAGAAGGGAGTAAGGGAGAATATTAGAAGAGATAGATATCTGAAGTTTTCCTTGAACTGATGTCATAGTGGGAAAGATATTTTTTTTTCCTTACAAACTTAGCAGTTATGAAGAATAAGATCTTCTCTGAAAATAATGTGACTGGGGTGAAAATACTAGTTGTTAGCTCATTAGGGCTTTTCCTTAAAATAACTCATTTTTCTTTAAAAACAAGTCATTAACTTAAAAGGAAAGAACTGAGAGGGGGCCTTTAGGAATGGTTCTTTAAATCTCTGGGATCCACCTTGTTAAAAATATTTTACATAACCAAAGATGTCAGGAAAGCCAAGAGAAAAGAAGAAAGAGGCAGAGAGAAATAGAAAGCCAGACAGAGACCAATAGACAATTGAGAGATTTAAAAATTTTACAATCCTTCATTTATATTCCTCTCACAATGAGAAATACTTTAGAGAATACTACAGGATCAAGGTATTTTAGAAAGTTCAAACAGAAAATACCATGTCAGTTCCAGATAGCATCATTGCTAGTATATGGTAGCTAATAAATTACCCCCAACTAATTCTGTATATTTCTTCTTCAAACACAGTTGTTTTCATGCTGTCTCCTCTGCTAGAGCGTGGGTTCCGCAAGAGCTGCCTCTGTCTTTTGCCTTTCTTTTTATCCCTAGCATCAGCCATTATAGTATGAGTGCTTAATAGATGCTGGTTAGGTAAGAAAATTAAGCTTTAAAAGTTCCCTTTGTTAGTTTTTCTGCAAATGTGACTTTGAGCTAGCTTGGAAAGTTGAAGGCATTCTATGTACTAAAAGTTAGTAAGGGAGAAAGGGGAGGGGGTGGGGGGGATCATAGACATATGTACATGCTGTTAGTTTCCTCCTATCAAGAAAACAGATAGTTGGCTGAAAATGGAAATCTAAGAATCTTGGTAAGGGGTGATAATAAGATACTTTGCACTTCTATAATACTTCTGTTTCCATTATCCTGGAGTTATATTAAAACCCACTGTTTCATAACACAGATTTCCTCAAAGTTCTGACTGGAGAAAAGTGTTTCAGTTGTCCTCACTTGGTTAAAACTGCTCAGAGGATGCAAGATGACCTTGGCTTCAAATTACATAACTTCCAAAGACTTTCTATGTCAAGGGATAATGGAAGTGGGAGCAAGATAGTCCTTGAAGTAAGGACCAGAAAAAGGTCACAATACTCTTAATGATAGTCGTCTATCGTCTACGAAAAATAAAGATAGAATGGTTGAAGAATTCTATCTCCTTTTGCCAGTAACAAACCTATTGCTTCTTGTACCAAAGGAAGGAATCTCCATTAAGACTTGGGTACAGCCATTAGACATTGAAGAAAGAGCTTTTCTGTTATTTTTTTTTAAGATTATTTTACACCCATGGATTTTCAAATTTGTAGGAAACCATGGTAAAAGCTAACCTTTCTATTGAGTTTAATAAGATAAGTTAGAAAAAAACAGCAACAAGACTTTGGAAACATCAAAAAAAATTGCTATTGACAAATTTTCTTTTGGATCTGATAGGAGAGCTGTACCTAGAGATGTTTGTATTTGAAGTAAATGCAATAGTCTACACGCGTGGTAAGGTGTACACATTTAAGTCTGCACTTTTGTAGAGATTATGGCAGATACTCAAAGACTACAAAATAGAAATACCGATAGCTAAGGTTGGGAATAAGGCACTACTATTAAAGAACTTATGTCAACTATCTTCTAGTAGCTTCCATTTTACTTATTTATGTTTGCTAACTTTGTGCTAAACTCTATTGTTTCTAGTGAAAGATTTTGAGTGGTAGTGGCGCTATGTTGTAAATTCAGCATCCTGAAGCAAAGCCCTAGCCATCAATCATTGTTATATCTCTGTCAGTCAGCACAAGATGCAATATACATGGTGGAAGATGTAAATGTTAAAGTGTCTAATACATATATAGTAGGTGCTCCATAAATAAAACTAGTTGAGTGCAATGGATTGAGTACCAGAGTTGGAGTAGGAAGACTCATCTTCCTGAGTTTAAATCTAGCTTCAGACACTAATTCTGTGATCTTGGCAAGTCATTTAACCATGCTTACCTCAATTTCCTCATCTGTAAAATGATCTGGAGAAAGGAATGGCAAACCATTCCAATATCTTTGCCAAACATAAGAGTGAGACAGGACTGAAACCTTCTGAAAAACTAAGTTGATTGATAAAAAATATTATTATTTTGATTTCTATTATTTTTTGATGTATGCAACTCTCAATATTTTCTCATGTATTTCTTTCAGGTCACTAGAGGAATGGAGTTATGAAATTTGGAGAAATATGAAAATATGAACTTTGACTCATTATATTAGTTACAGTGAAAATTTAGTTCTCATTCCTGCTTGGTGCCTAATCTGGTAGCTAATTAATGCAATTTCAGCTAGCTCATTCAACTTCTCTTATTTTAGAAGCTACAAATAATATTTATTTTAGAGGTCCACTGGTAAAATTACTTCAAGGCATATGACAAAATATAAAGACCTATGTATGAAGTGAGATCTAAATGTCACTAAGTTTACAAGAAACAAAGCAGAGTTTATATAGTAAAATATAATAACATGTCAACAACAAGCCAAATTTAACCAGGAGTTTAAGGAGAATATTAAAAAGCTACCTCAAAGCTGTACGTGATTAACTGCAAAGGGAGGTATATGCACACAATAATGGCTATGGAATCTCAAAGACATGAGAAAAATCCCTTTGTATTGCCACAGTTGGGGAAAACATGCTGCTGTGGACCAAAGAGTGGAAGAATTTTTCTCCATCCAAATTCATAGATTCCTTCAAATTTATCCATGTACTTATTGGGATTCATGTCCCCAAAGTTTAGAACCCACACCTTAAAAGAGTCATAGCTATCAGCATTATTCTTATTAATGAAGACAATGAGGGTGGGAATGACCACTAGATCTTACGGCTATTACTAATTTTTTTAATCAGTCAAATGTCATTGAGGTAATAGTCTACCTGGGTGATATTCAGAGAGAACATTTTAATCTTCATTATGGAATCAGAAGAGCAGAATGAAGATGCATTTCTGAGTGTTTTGGTAAGGGAGCTTAAGCAATAAACTGAATCAGTCCATTTTTTAAGGCACCCATTCAGTGCCAATGAGTCTGACAATCATACATAAACATGTATGGAATACACACATGTTTATATAAATGCTCCTATACATGTGAATAAATGAGTATATGCACATACATGCAGACAATATACATGTACACAGTTATACATGTGTTTGTATATATATGGGTATGTACTATTTACATATGTATATGAACATTATTTACATAATATTACATCTATATGTCTATGTCTATATTCTTCTCGCTAAGTCTCTATCCATCCATCCAACTAGCTATCTCTACAATGGAACTGAAGCAGTTCATGGTTTTACTAATCTTTTTGGATTTGTTCTTTCTCTCTCCTATTCAGAGGAGGCCAGACTGACCTGGGGATTGGAATCAGTCAAGCAAGAGACAAACTGAGCCTTTCTTAAGCTGCAAACATCAGGAATTCCCTGTGTTATTCAAGCATCCAAAATTCCTTGCAGGATTTGCTTGCTGAACCTGGAACTCTTCCCACCACGCCACAGAGCTGACTGGATCATGTTGACCCCAGCACAGTGACCAAACCTGACATTGCCATGATATGCCTGTGAAAAACAGCCCAATCCAGGAATAACCTGGAAAAACTACTATGAGATTACAACCACCATCCTTGTGATTTTTTTTTCTTTATAATCCCTGCTACCTAAGCCTACCCTGAGCTCAGTTCTGACTATGCTCCCATGTCTGTCTCTGAATAATCTATCTATATCTCTATCTACATCTCTATCTATAATCATTTAGCCTGTACAACACACTAGAAAGAACTTTTAAGTAATTTTAGTAGTATAATTGTTGGCTTAACTTTTTTTTTAACTCAACAGATTTTTACTATTTTCTTCCCAAAGGGAGACAGTACTTGACCAAGTGATTGATTAACTAATAACTATGTTAACTATGACTAGACAGAGCACAAATGTACTTAAGTGTTATGACTTCCCAAGAGAAAGCCCACAGGTTTAGATGGAACAGTATCGAGCAAAACAGATTCTGCAGAAATATCAACCAATTTTTGTTCAGTTTTTAATGATTCCTGAGAGAACCATTCTTTAAGACAAGCCTTTGTTGCTTTTTCTACAGGAGTGTGAGGTTTTAGCCTAGCTTGTTAAGTATATTGTCTTTCTCCCCAGTTCAAAAACAGAGAATGGATGGAAGCATAAAAATCTGAGATATTACCACAAAACGAGAAGCAAAGTCGGCAGGCAGCCAAATACTAAGCATTTGTTTAGTGTATCTGTGTGTATTGGTCTGAATACTATTCTCAGTTCCCTGTATACTTCACTACAGAGTTTCCCTCATTGTCTTCTTCCCCTTCCTTACTTACCATCTTTCACAGCTTGCTGGGCTGAAAAGATAAGGAGCCATTTTCCTTTGGGGAATCAGTTCCAGTAACAGCTAATCAGCCTGCTAAGTGCCAGAGCACCCAAGGTAAAGGGGACTGTAGTTCTGGAAAGAACAACCAGCCTCATGAGAACCATGCCTTCCAAGATACACTTGGATGTTTATTGATTTCAAGAGAATTGAAATTTGGGAAGCACTGGCTGTTTGCTCAGTAGAGCCATTTTGAAACCTTGTGACCTGAGTTTTCCCTGTTTGGGATAACAGGGAAAAGCCATCTGGGTTACTTTAAAAGTGTGCTTGAATTATAAAGCACCTTGGACAGTTCCAGTCTACATGGCAGTGGGATCAGTGGTTTAGTCTTGGTTTACCCTTAGGGAGTGAATGCTACTTTGTATTCATTCATTCACACTTACCCCCAAGGTAGAAATGTAACTCCTTGTAATTCTGTTCTCTTGGCCAACCAGCTCCCATATTCAGCTCCATCCATATCTTGTCAATTTTGCCTTCTTACAACCATCCCATCCATACGCCCTCCAACACTAGCACCATTCTGGTGCTTCATTAACTCAGGCCAGGACTTTTGCAGTAGTCTTTTGATTGATCTGCTGCCTGAATTCCTTTCCCTCTTCAATCCATCCTCCACTCAGCTGTCAAAATTGAGCTTTCTCAGTATAGGTCTGACCATGCAACTCTCCCAATCCCATCTCTTCAATTCAAGTAGCTCTCTGTCACCTTCAGGATAAAAAACAAACAAACAAATAACAACAAAAAACTTGTTTGTTGTTCAGAAAGCTTGCTATCTTTCCTTCTTCCACCTTCTCAACTCCTCCCAACATACATTCCATGATTCAGTGGCATCAGTCTGAAATTCTTTGATTCTGTGACTATTACCATGCAATAATTATGTTTTATTAATATTGTTTTTCTGACCTCATCCTTTTAGTCTTTTTAAATGGAGGTCAGATATGTAAAAAAATATGTAAAAGTCTATTCTGTTCAATTTATTATTTTTTAACTTCACTGGGGGATCACACACATACATATAATTGAATAAAAATATTAGAACATAGTCTCACTGGGTAAAGCTTTTGTGGGCTTATTCTCAATAGGTTCATTGAAAAGAGATTTGGGATAATTCTAGGAAAACTGATTTTTGTTTCTTCTCTAGTTTTCTGTCTATACTCCTATAGTTTGAGGGTACAAATGAGTAAAGAATAATTATAAAGGAGGAGAAATGAGAATTCTCTACCTCTGGAAAAAAGGAATGAGTATAATGGTTCTCACTTTTTCTTGAGTTTCTATTTGCTAATAAAGACATAAAAGGCATTTTAAAAATAAAATAGCTAGTCAAAGGGCAAGATTTATTGATATTGCACTATAAAAATCATTTTTTGGACTATTCATCCCGCCCAAAAGCAAGGCTGAACAATCTGGCCAACATAGGCAAGGGATCCTCTCAGGATTTCAGTCATCTCAGCAAAATTTCCAAGAGTGACGTTCCATTGCTGTGAGAGTCCTTTATTGAACAGTTCTCCAATATCTGGGTTAGTCTGAAAACCACTTAAATGCTCTGTTATCTTTGGGGATAATCGAGAATGAAATCTTGCTTCTGCAATTGCAAATAATCCTGATCAATTCAAGAGATTGATGTGACTGCATTGCAGACTCCTTGGTAAACTCAGATTTTAAAATGTATATGTAGAAGGAATGGAATTAGAGAGGCAAACAAGAGTGAACAAAAAGGATAGGTAAGCTATTGTACAGAATTGAGGAAAATAAAGAATAGAGCTAGGTGAACCTTGGAACATTTTATTTCACATATATGTGTTTAACATGTTTTATGCATGAAGAAATGACAATCCATACTATCTATATCAGTTATGGCTTTTAGATCATAGATGTCAAACCCACATAGTCTATGTGAATGTGGCAAAAGTAGATCAAAATGTAACTGGACAATATTTACCAAAATAAATAAAAATACATGACACACAATGTTACTTTGTGATTTTTATGTCAATAGGTCAATCATAGGAATTCATTTCAATTTGAGTTTAAGACAACTATTCTAGATAATTCCATCAAACCTTGAGGAGAGCTCCTTTCCCACTTGATCTAACTTCTTACCTTAATTTTTAGGATTGGGTAATTTGTTTCATTTATTGAGATGTATTTATACATTTATACATTTATAAATGTAAAGGTAATAATCTATTATCTTTCTTCTAAAGTACAATGACCTATATATCTCTTTGTTGGAGTCTGAGAAATAAAATATGATGCTAGACTAAGAAATGCTACTTTTACCTAAAGATCTTTTCCTTTACATCTTAATAGTATATTCCTAATATTTTGGGAGGAAATAAAGGAAGAAAAGAATGGAGGTTTGGATGCAAATTGTTTTTACTTATAGATACACTATTACAGGAAGACTGATAAATTGTAAAGTATGTAGCGAAAAGGGACTAAGCAGTGAATGGACTAGCAATTTTTCCATGAAAGGATCAGATAAAGGTAAGTAAAGGAAAATTGAGATGGTGGGGGGGGGGAGAGAGGAGGGTGTGAATCTAACCTTAAGTACATGAAAGGGTGTGGTGGTATAAAAGGGATTTATTGTGATAAATATTAACATGGGAGATATTAGTTTTTATTATATCTGTACCCAAGAAACAGAACAAAGAGTATTAGACGAAAATTTGAAAGAAGCCAGTTTCATAACAATGAGAACTCTCCAACATCAGTATAGTCTGACTGAGGAGCTATATAATATCCCATTGATAGATGTTTCCAGATAGAGAGTGAATATTAACTGACACTTTAAGCTTTCAATACTATTGCAGGTAACAATTTGTTCCCCTTTATTCTGTCTGTCCATTTTAAGGATTTATGTGATTCACATTAAACTATCTGAATTATATTTCTTTACATCTTTCATGCTGGGAGAGGAAGCTTGTTGCATTGTATATCTTATCTCAAACTTTCTGGTAGTCATTTAGGAGATCAATCTTAATCTTGATTATTCAAGAAAAGAGCTTAATTGAAATAAATCAGTATATGAAGCTTTAATATAGAAACTCATTAGCCTCTTTGGCCATATAGAATTACTTATTTATAATTACAAATATATGATTATAAAATCAAAGAATAAGAATTATAGAATCTTAGCATCACAAGTGAATATATAGATCATCTACTCTCAAATAGACATGAAAATTTAACAAGCTCCTTCCACCCATGGCCCCAGTAATTTGTTACCCAAACTCTGCCTGAATGCTTCCTGCTCTGCAATTTCTACACCTTCCACAATTGGTCCATTTACTTTGGACAGTTTTAATTGGATGGATGTTTCTTTATCATAAAGTTTAAATCTATTCTCTTTAGGTTTCATGCTTACTCCCAGAACAATAACAAAAATACAGCACCCTATATGGCAAATATATTGCTCAAAATAGTATCATTTTGATCATATTATGACTCTTACTATAACCTGTTTTGCATTAGCCTTAACTCCCATATTGTGACATGGAAGATTAATATTGAAATGATGGGGATGATTCTCCCCCCCCCAAAAAAAAAGTTTGACAAATTCTGTTTTCAATCCTCAATTTATATAGTTTATTTGGACAAAATGAATGCAATGTGCAGTTTCTTCTTGAGTATCCATGATAATGACAGAAGGAACCTCATCTTAATGCTGTTTCTCTTGTTGTTAAGGAAAATTGATTCTCTATCATTCTTAAAAAAGGTTGAGATTAGAAAAAGTAAATAGAAGATTAATGTGCCCTAAACTTTGAATGTCAAAGTGAAGATGTAAATGATCTACCGCAAGCCTCAGAAGTTTTGTTTTTGGGTAGGAAGTAGCAATGGGAGATAACTTCTTAGGATATACCTGAAAAAGTATGGGGAAAAGAAAAGTGACTAATTTGCTCAGTGTCAATAGTGACAGTTGTAAACTTTAGTTTTTTGAAATGTTGTCAGTAGTTTCATTTCATATGTGGGGGAAGATATTTTTAAGTCCCACTGCTAAATATGTGGGTAGCTGTGTGGTGCAGTCATATCAAGAAGACTAGAAATTAAATCTGTCCTCAGGCTCTTACCATATGAGCCTGTGCAAGTCACTTAATCCTATTCATCACAGTTTCACCAACTTTTCAAATGAGGTAGAGAAGGAATTGGCAAGCCACTCTTGTTTCTTGGCCAAGAAAACCCCAAATGGTGTCAAAATGAGTCAGACACAATAACTGACTAAACAAAAATAACAGCAAAACTTTTTATGCTCCCAAACTGGGAGGAAAAAACACTCTTTTTAAGTTGACACGATTAGTACGTAGGTGATAACAGCAAACATTAAACCCTCATTCATATATAGTCAGAAAACTTATCTGTAAAATTTTACTCTAGTAACTTATTTCTGAGGGGAAGATGAGAGTTGATTATATTTGTATAGAGATATTTCTTTCATTTTCTTCAATGTTTTACTATACATTACTTTCAACTTGGTTACCAAGCTTAAAAAAATTTTCACCCCAGATTAACAAAAAAGTATAGAATATGAAAATAGAAGAATTGCACATGTTTAACTATATTGGATTGATTATTGTCCTTGTGGAGAGGGGAGGCAGAAAAAATTATAACAAGGTTTTGCAAAGGTAAATGTTGAAAACTTTGCATCTATTTGGAAAAATAAAGTACTTTAAAAACAAACAAAAACCTAAATATATATAATAGTTTTTTTTTCCTGTCTTTCCCCCACCACAGACATGCAATTCTAAATGGTTGAGAGTTCATATAAAAATAGTTTTGGAACTGATAGAGAGAATTGTTGCAAGGAGAGAGAATTGTTGCAAGGTTATTTTTAAAAACCAATAATGTATTGAGCTGCATTTGATCATTCAATAAAACTAAGTTTATATTATGTTTCATATGTCCCTTTATTTTTTTCAGAGATTCAAAAAGAAGATGTTATCTATAAACTTATAACTTGGTTGTGTTTATAACAAATTGCTTCTCTACTGCTTCTATTGCTGGAGGAACCTCAAAGAGCCTGAAGAATAGAGAAGAGCTCAGTATCTTTCTCTTGTCATTTTTCCTTATATTCCCTCCCAGAAAAACAATGATATAAAGGGAAGGTAAACAGATAAAAGCTGGAGAAGAAATAGCAATCTATTCCAGTATCCTTTCCCAAAAAACTTCAATAGTTTCACAAAGATTAAGATGCTACTAAACAACAACAGATGATTGAACAATCCCATGCAATGGAGAAACAGTAATAACAGTGAAAATATAAACTGATGGTAAAGAAAAGATAAAAGTAGATATAATAAAATTCAGAGAGCACTAGACTTGAAATTTGAAGTCTTAAATTCAAGACCCAGCTCTACCAGGCATGGTTGCTGATTAATTTCCATCACCTCAGTTTCCTCAACTATGAAATGAAGGAGATACACAATTTAATATCCATAGTCCCACTTCAAATTTAGATTTGCCGTATTTGTCCGAGTCCCTTATTTTCCTCTTATTTTCAAATATATTCTATCTTTGTCCCCAAGATTCATTTGCTTGATCTTATACTATATTTCTTTGCCTTATTATCATTGAGTTAAGTCTGAAGCTAAAATCATAACTAGAAAAGCTCTACAGGCAGCATGGGTTTGTGAAGTAAATGTGTTCCCTTGAGACAAGCTCACAGATGCTCAAATGGTTAGAATGCTCAAAACTCTCCCCGGAGGGGTTTGCTTGTACTTTTAAAAGATATCCTCAAGGCTGAAGGCTTTTAAAAGCTTCCCCCTCACATGATATTTCTGCTCAGACTTCTGGGTTTGAGCATCTACTATTACTTATGTCTCCAAAATCTATAAAGCTGACCACTTAAGTTTAAGCAAAATTCTCAAATTTTCAACTCCCTTTCCCTGACTAACCATCAAGATTCTGTCCAAATCCCAGATCCACTTATGAATCTTGAAAGCCTTTGCAAAGGTGAAGGCTAAGACCTAGAATGATGACTTATTCAAGAGGCTAGCTACAGGTAATTAATGGAAGAATGAGAAAAGATATTATATACATGAAATATTATACAATATAACAAGATAAAACATTGTGAAGGGCAGAAATCATTTAAAAAGTAAACATTTATTAAGTACCTACATATGCTAGGCGATATGCCAGGGAGTGCCATATAAATAAAAATACAATAATGAACCAGTTCCTGCCTTATGGTCATTTTATTCAGGGAAAGAGTATACATGGAGACTATACCATTCTTCAATCCATCAGTATAAATTTATCAAGTATCTACTATGATTGTAGCACCCTGTTGAATACTGTGAAGGGATATAAGAATAAATATAAGATATAATTTTTAATCTCAGGAAGATGGGTTAGTGGTAGAGTGGATTATATTGATTCAAGATGACTTGAGTTCCAATTCTGCTTTAATACCTGCTACCTCTGTGAAAGACTCACTTCTCTCTGTGTGTAAATTTCTTCTTTGGATAGGTGAAATCTTGAGAAGTTGACCACACAGGGAAAGCAGAGAGCCAACAATTAATTATGTCTTAAAAATACAGTTAGAGGCAGAAGAAAGAAATATTGAATGATGGAAACAGAAATCAGGGGAGAAAGACTAGCTAGTTGACTATACTGTTAGTGGAAACAGCATAGATTATTTCTTAGAGAAATTAGGTGACAGGGCGGAGCCAAGATGGCGGAGTGAAAAGGTGACTTTCTGCCTCTCCTCCGATCTTCTCTCAAATCAACAATAAAATAAGCCTCTGAACTGATCTTCAAGTCAACGAACTCAGAAATATTTGGGCACGGCTCTCTGGAGAACTTCATATCAGGTTAGTCGGACTCGGACAGAGAGATAAATAGACGACCCCTGTGCAGGCCGGAAGTGAGGGTGGGACTCAGCTCAGCTCATCGTGGAAGAAATTCCAAACTCCAAACTCCAAATTCCAAACACCTGGAGTTTATCTGAGGCACTC